>OZ038504.1:19272835-19432835 GCA_964036315.1 Acanthosepion esculentum
ATTATTTCTATTCGATAGACTCTAGAATAATTTGAAACATAACTGTTACCACCCACCCAATAATCGTCAGGGAAATACAATAGACCTTCTTCTACCCATAATACATCACTGACCAGCATATATAAATAGTTGAGCCAAAACACAATACACATGGCCTAAAGATTGCATTTAAGCATGGAATAGACTGTCACTGCTGGGTGTTAAACTCAATGGCCACTTATATATATATATATATATGGAGAGAGAGAGAGAGAGAGAGTTCCTTTTTTATATCCTTATGTCTGTTGTTTTTATAACAGTACATTATCTTAATAATGAATAAAAGGGGGTGAGTAGATGAGTATCAGAAGTGTCTAAATAAAAAAATGAAATGTTAGCAAAATACTTTTTCTCATAAATTTAAGTAGAAAATAATTATAGAAGGCAGGGTTAGCAGCCAGTGAGATCTCTATATTGTTAACCATATAAGCCTATATAGTGGTAATAAGCCTATATAGTGGTAATAAGTATGTCTATAGAATAGGGCCCCCAAGGAGCTTTCTAGAGTGATAAGTGCATGTCAATAGAATAGGGCATCTAGTGAGTTCTCTATGGTGGTAATGGTAAAATGTATATAGAATAGGTCACCCAATGACTTCTCTGTAATGGTAATGAGATTCCTCTTGTGCTAATGGTATGTCTATAGAATAGGACAGTCAATGGTAATGGTATGATACCATCCAAACCATTGCATTATGGGTTAGTCAATAGAATAAGGCATCTAGTGAACTCTCTATAGTGGTAATGGTATGTAAATAGAATAGGGCACCCAATGATTTTCTATAATGATAATGGTATAACGCTATAGAATAGGGTACTTGTTAGAAATGCAATTGGAAAGGAATTTTAACTCAACTTGCAGATTTCATTTTCTGCACCGGTAATCCTTGGGTAACTTGAACATCTAGAATTCATTTAGCTTGCCAAAAAGTAATACCAAAATGACTGCTATATCTTTTTTTTTTTTTTAAGCATATCACCCCAAGCAAGGCCGGTGGCCACTATCACGCATGGGGTTACAGAAGGGTTGGAGGAAGAGCAGATAGGAGTGGTAAAGGAAGGGATGTGGAGAAAGAGAAGGACGGAGGGTCGATCAAGGCAGGGGGGTTACGGAAGATATAGAGCGAGAGCAGATAGGAATGAAAGATGTCAGGAAGTGGAGAAGGAAAGTGGATAGATCAAGGCAATTGGAGATGACGATTGACGCTACACTTAAACCGTTGGAGATTGTATTTGTCAGGGAAACAGTAATAGGGAAGGGAGTTCCATAGGCGAGATGTGCGAGACATGAAGCTATTGGAGTAGAAAAGACGTCTACATCTAACAGTTTCAACGGTGAAGGGGTGGGAACGGGATGCCAGCCTCGTAGGACGCTTAAATTCACAAGGCTTAGAGACAAGCGAAAGCAACTCCTCGGAGCAATTACCGTGGAAGTACTTGTAGAAAAGGCAGAGCGATGCAACATCACGTCTGTGAGAGAGCGACTGCAGACGAGATGACAGATCAGGGCCAATCACATTGCATATCCGTCTCTGGATCTTATCTAATGGTAGATATTTTGTAGTCAGGTCAGACATTCTTCTCTACAAGTGATACCATCGAAACCATTTATACTCAGTGCATGAAACCCAGAGAGGAGATGGGTGCTGCTCACAGAAGTCCCATGAAGACAAAACATTAAATCCTTAATGCCAACTAGAAGAGTGTCCTCATGCTGGAACAATCTTCTGCTGTCAAAGAACAAATACAAAATAAAATTCTGTTTTATCCATGAGGGGATTCTGAAAAGTTATGGAAGAAACCTTTCCAAAAACATACTTGTTTCATTATTCAATAATATTCTGGAAAGTAGGTTAGGCCATGAACTTTTCAGCATCCTTCCATATTATTCATATTCTTCTTCTCTTACCACCTTACTCTCCTCACTCACTCCCATTCTTCATTTTATTAATATTTCCGAAACTAAGTTTGTTATTATTTTTAAGCAACCAATAAGGATTGAGGTCACTAATTTGGTAATTGTCTGCAAAACTTGATAACTAATGCTTCATGGTAAATTATCCAAATAAAATTATTTAATAAGTTTAGCTTAGTACGGCATACTTATAAAGAAACATTCAGTATTCATTGCCTATTCCAGCCTACAATGAAACATTGGAAGCCTCCTGTGACTATTGTTATATCCTTTGAAAATGTTCTAATGAGTAATGTTCCTTAGATCTACCTGTTCAGACCATTACAGCTGCAGCCTATCATGCCATATATACAGGGTCAAATCATCCTCATTTCTTTTGTTGATTGATTTGTTGTATCCATTGATAAGAAGAAAGTTTCATTCAGCCAGCTTCTTCTCAAGAGCCACTGCTTCCTCAGTCACTTAACCTCTTCAAGTCTATGATCAGTCATTAGCCATCTTATATATCTTCCATAATCTGCACTTCTTACCTCCCCCACTTACATCCATAAAACAACCTCATTCAATAATCCTCTACTTTGAGTGGCTCTTCGACCTTGTCTTGAGTGAACAATAGTGAAAAAAAACATTTTCAAACAGTTAACCATTATCATAACAAAGACACTGTCACCTAGAGTCAACAGTGCAAAAAACTAACTCTAGTGAACTCTCTTTTATAAACATTTTGTCATTGTCTTAACATATCGTACATTGCTGGCCACAATCTGATTTACTCACAATGACAGACATGCAACACACAACAAAGATATCTTGTCGGGTATTTCCTACTCTGTTTAGTATGGGTATGGCCTTAAACCTTTGACTAGATAGTATTTAGCCTAATTTCCCAGCATTCAAATTTTCCCCATTAAATGCTAAAAAGATTAAAAATTTTTATTTTTCCTTTTCTTATTTTCATTTTTCGAAACTCTACTCAAATAAGTGGTTGAGGCTAACAATGCAAAAGGTATATTTTTTCTTTATTTTCATTGGCATTAAGATTTGGGCCAACAGCGTATATTATTTTAACACGTCCCTCTCTCTCTTTCTCTCTTTGGTATGTGTGTTTCCTCCAAGAAATTACAACTACTATGTCCCCCCCCCTCCACAAAATAAAAAAAACTAAAGGAAAATTCTCTGCCACTTTATTCGGTCTATTGATGCAGCAATGGAGTCTCTACTGAAGGATTGCAGATAGAACAGAACTACACTCTAGAGATGACACACAACACAACAAGCCTTTCACAAGTTCTGTTTTAGTTTACTGATTCCATTTTCTGTTTTGTAAGTCATTTGCCACTCTACTTATGCTGTTTTTGCATGTCTTACACAAAATTACTACAAATTCTTTGTAAAGTTGCTGGTTGCAAACCAAGAACTCATCTAATATCTAAAACTTGCAATTTATCATTGAATCTCAGTAACATTTTGAATTTAATTTCTAATATTGTGTTTTTTCTGTTCTTGTTTTTGTATCTTCCTTTATTATTTATCTTTCAAATTTTTTTAACAACAGCAATAATAAGAAAATGTTCTCATATTTGATGACAATTTTATTCCTTTTTTATTTATTGATTGCTTTCTATTATTCTCACTTAAAGCAATAATAATAATAATAAAAAGTGGTACATTTGATGACAAACTGTTTACTCCAACATCCGGTATATGTGTCTATGGGTGCATTGTCAGTGGTAGTACCTTTGCAGCAAAGCGGTCAACTCTGCTTTACTCAGGTGAATTGAGGTACGGAACTGTACAGGTCCACAGCCTACATCTAACTCTCACATATGGCTCCAAGAAGTCACGTAGGCATTGCGATGGCCATACCTTGGTCAACAACATTGACCTGCCGTCTAAACAGTGTGTGGGTAGTCAGAAGGGTCTCCTGACCTGACTGGTGAGGGAGAACATCTCTCTCCATTCCACCAGTGTGAAGTGGCCATCAGCCAGTCATGAGCCTGGGTGTAGGAGCTGTGCCTCAGGGGTCAATGGCTTTACTACTGAGCAGAAGAACTTCTGAGAGGAGAGACAGGGATTACCTCAAAACCCTCAGTGCAAAAGGAACCAGCAAGTCATTGCGCTATATTGCCTTAAATGTTATCATGAACCACAATTACAACAGAAATAGGAGGGGGAGTGGTGAACACAGAAGCACAAAATATATGAACTGAATAAATGAATGATGTTTTGTGTGTATGTGTGTGCATCTACAGACATCAGTGAGGCACAGTGTGTGTTTCACTATTACTGCAGCAAGAATAAATCAAAGAATGGAGGGTTTACAGCCATATCATGTTGAAAAACTGGTTTTCATATGATCAAAGTTAAGCAACATTAAGACCGATCAGTACCTAGATGGGCGACCACTTAGCAATACTAGGTGCTGTAAGCTTGAATGTCCAGGTGGTGTATGATTGGAAAGGAAAGGAAAAAACAAACAAGGATTAAAATTTCAACAGTGTGTATTGACCAATTTTCAGAATATATACATAGTTGTATGAAAAAGTGGCAAAAGTTGTTGGTAAGGCTGGGAGTTGACAGATTTGTACAGTTGGTTGACCAAGGTCATGGTGGTGACAACAAGAGTGCCCTGTAGGGGATTAGTGAAGCCATGTGGTAGCATGAGTGAGGTGTTGGTGGTGGTGGTGGGGGGTTGATCCATCTATCTTCAGGGCTGAAATAGATAATACTGAGGTGTGTGGTTGGTCTGGCTCTTGTGTAACGGGGTTGAGGTGTTGAGGTGAACTGCCTGTTGTTGCTGAGACGTGCATTTTTATATCTGTGGTTTAACAGGTGCATGAGCCCAGGTTCATCCTATTTTTTTTTTATCTAGTGAAATATATTTGTGAATCAGAAAGCAATCTTGATTAAAGTAGTATAACATTGGTATAATGCATAATGGCTCAGAGATGAAAATCGGAGTGCTGAGTTCCAATTATTTTATGCACAAAGACTCTTGGGAAACGTATGAATTCACCTCTTCTCCCCCACCAGCTATGGCTTAATTAGTAGAACTTGTATCAGTAAATCATTATTATTTCCAAAAATTCTTACAATCTCAAAATATTTTTAGGTTTTAAATAACCTGCAAAGGGTTGATAAAACATAAAAAATAAAACCACTCAATCAAGGAATGAATATTTACCAATTGAAAAGTGAGCACCTCCTACCCTGACTCAGAACTAAAAAGTGAGCACCTCCTACCCTCACTCAGAACTAAACATTAACAAGCACTCAGAATGCTTTTGTATTGCATTGTTTTTTATTGTCCATTTCTATAATTATTGTACAATTTACAAATCTATTTTACATTATTCGGTTTTCATTTTTATTTTTATCAGTGTGATAATAAAACATTAAGAATGACACCTTATTATGGGGGAAATTAAATCATCACTTTGTGGTCCTCTTATCCAATACTCTAACCACTGTGTTATATCTGGGACTGAATCTGAAAAAATTGACCCTATCTTTCTTGCTATCAATATGCTGCGTGAAAATAATAAATAAATAAAACAGGATGTACTAGAAAAGAGGTAGTATAACAGTAAAATGAAAAGTTCTATTTTTGACAAATTATTTTTTAATTTAATTTCTTATTTGTTAGATGTTCTTTAGCAAACCAATGTTTTTATCTGATAAAATCAGTTGTCATTAAGGGAATTAATTTGTACCAAGCCTTTGTTTCTATTTGTGAAAATCAGTTGTTTTAAAGTAATTGATTCATGCTGAACCAGTATTTCTACTTGTTAAGATCAGTTGTTTTAAGGGAATTATTTTAAGCTGAACCAATGTTTCTCTCTGCTAAAATAAGTTTTATTTTTAAGGGAATTAAGTTCATGCCGAATCAGTGTTTCTCTCTGCTAAAATAAGTTTTATTTTTAAGAGAATTAAGTTCATGCCGAATCAGTGTTTCTCTCTGCTAAAATAAGTTTTATTTTTAAGGGAATTAAGTTCATGCCGAATCAGTGTTTCTCTCTGCTAAAATAAGTTTTATTTTTAAGGGAATTAAGTTCATGCCGAATCAGTGTTTCTCTCTGCTAAAATAAGTTTTATTTTTAAAGGAATTAAGTTCATGCCGAACCAATGTTTCTCTCTGCTAAAATAAGTTTTATTTTTAAGGGAATTAAGTTCATGCCGAACCAATGTTTCTCTCTGCTAAAATAAGTTTTATTTTTAAAGGAATTAAGTTCATGCCGAACCAATGTTTCTCTCTGCTAAAATAAGTTTTATTTTTAAGGGAATTAAGTTCATGTTGAACCAATGTTTCTCTCTGCTAAAATAAGTTTTATTTTTAAGGGAATTAAGTTCATGCCGAACCAATGTTTCTCTCTGCTAAAATAAGTTTTATTTTTAAGGGAATTAAGTTCATGCCGAATCAGTGTTTCTCTCTGCTAAAATAAGTTTTATTTTTAAGGGAATTAAGTTCATGCCGAATCAGTATTTCTCTCTGCTAAAATAAGTTTTATTTTTAAGGGAATTAAGTTCATGCCGAATCAGTGTTTCTCTCTGCTAAAATAAGTTTTATTTTTAAGGGAATTAAGTTCATGCCGAATCAGTATTTCTCTCTGCTAAAATAAGTTTTATTTTTAAGGGAATTAAGTTCATGCCGAATCAGTGTTTCTCTCTGCTAAAATAAGTTTTATTTTTAAGGGAATTAAGTTCATGCCGAATCAGTATTTCTCTCTGCTAAAATAAGTTTTATTTTTAAGGGAATTAAGTTCATGCCGAATCAGTGTTTCTCTCTGCTAAAATAAGTTTTATTTTTAAGGGAATTAAGTCCATGCCGAATCAGTGTTTCTCTCTGCTAAAATAAGTTTTATTTTTAAGGGAATTAAGTTCATGCCGAATCAGTATTTCTCTCTGCTAAAATAAGTTTTATTTTTAAGGGAATTAAGTTCATGCCGAATCAGTATTTCTCTCTGCTAAAATAAGTTTTATTTTTAAGGGAATTAAGTTCATGCAGAATCAGTATTTCTCTCTGCTAAAATAAGTTTTATTTTTAAGGGAATTAAGTTCATGCCGAACCAATGTTTCTCTCTGCTAAAATAAGTTTTATTTTTAAAGGAATTAAGTTCATGCTGAACCAATGTTTCTCTCTGCTAAAATAAGTTTTATTTTTAAGGGAATTAAGTTCATGCTGAACCAATGTTTCTCTCTGCTAAAATAAGTTTTATTTTTAAGGGAATTAAGTTCATGCTGAACCAATGTTTCTCTCTGCTAAAATAAGTTTTATTTTTAAGGGAATTAAGTTCATGCCGAACCAGTGTTTCTCTCTGCTAAAATACGTTTTATTTTTAAGGGAATTAATTCATGCCGAATCAGTGTTTCTCTCAAAGTTATTTTTACTTGGTTGATTGATTTCATTTAATGGCATATCAACCTCTATTGATTATTTAATGCCGAAATCTAAATATTTTTTTGAACGTAATTGCATGCCTTCAATTACAGATCAAATGTATTTTTGGTCATTGTTGCTATAACAATATTGCTGGTCATTCTACTATAAATATATATTCCTGGTAATTTTACTTTAAAAATGTATTTATTTTTACTTTCACAGTGCTTTGTCCTTGTTTTGGGATTCACTATTTACACATAGCTGGGACTCTAACAAGTGCTACCACCTCAGTTATTTTTACAGGAATTGGTTCATGCTGAGACAGTGATTCTCTCTGTTAAAATAAGATTTTTAAGGGAATTGATTTAGGACTATTTCTTTTTCTGCTTGTTATTATTAACATATTTTTCATCTTCAAGAACTATGCCTTTGTTTATTTCAAAAAAACATCAGAAATAAAATGACCTTTCATTTAAAACTATTTTTAGCACCTATTTGACCTTGACATCAATGAAATAATAGTCAGAAATAGATAAAATTAAAACCTGTATTTATTCGTTCAAATTACCATATTATTCTTTTTGTTAGATGCATTTTTTTTCTAAAGAGTAGTATTCAAAATTCTTCTAGACCTTAGAGATATTTACCAGTCTTTGTCTGGTGCCTAGACATCTATTTCTCAAACTGCATTAAGTGAAGCAGTATACATAGAATAAGGGAAGCATGTATATTTTTAAAGGTTCATGATGAAAAATCAGCCCCGTTTACTGTGGGAGTTAAGGATTCCTCATATTACATTAGCATCCATGTGTCACATTTTGGTATTATTTGATGAAAAACAAATACCACTTCTTATATGTCAAATGTCATATATAATTGACATCTTGGACTTTTTACAGCAGGGTGTAATTAATTGTAAAGTGACTTCTCTTAAAATACCAGTTTTAAGATGGATAATTAGTTATGGGAAGAATCTAAACATTAAAAATGCTACAGAACCATCATAGATTTCTCATATGAGACACCATCAAACAAGATACATGGTCACTAGAAGACATCATAAGCATTGTAAGAATAGGAAGTTGAAATGGTATGGACACATCATAAGAGCCAACAATCAATGCACTGCCATGCTACAAGGAAAAAGAAGAGGCAAACAGACAAGAGAATGGTTATACAAGAAACAGACCTGTTGGAAGACCTATTATACACCATCAAGAAGAGAAAGTTGAAATGGTACGGACACATCATAAGAGCCAACAATTATTCCACTGTCTTCCTACAAGGTACCACCTTAGGCAAAAGAAGTCTAGGCAGACAAAAGAAAAAATGATTTGACAACGTCACCAAGTGGAATGGAAGATTATTCACAGAGACTAAGAAGACATTGACATGCAGCCAAGACATATGGGGAGAGCTGGTCAGATGCACACCAACCTTACCACCACATCCGGTCATGTGAGTGAGAATGAAGCTGAGTAAATATATCACCAAGTTAGTATTTTGCTAACAGGTTATTTTTTTAATGTTTTGCACATTTTCTTAGAATTATTTTTCTAATAACAAAAAATATTTTTAACCAATGGGAAATCTCAACCACATTATCAATATTTATCAGATTTCATTAGTTAGATAAATCATAATTCCATGTTTGTTTATCTTATTAAACAATAAGCAAGTTTACAAACACTGAATCAAATCAATTTTCTTTCTTGTAAGTTAATTTGTAGCAAGGAATTTGATCTTCCTAATGAAAATTTACACTTCTTAGCTGTCTATATTTTTTCGACTACTTAACCTAAATTATAAGCAATTTGGATTTTACTTTTGTGCTGTACAAAATTATTCTTATAATAATTACAAATTATGTATTACATGATTATATCATGTAATTAATGCAATGAATTTAAACCGACTGGAAACAAACAATATACAAAAGCAGACAGGAACTAATAAACATGCTGATATAAGATTTTCTTCTAAGAACATAATGTGATTAGATTTATCAGCTTCTGTTCCATATAAGTGGGGATTTACAATTAGCATCATTTCAAATGATTTTATCCAGATAAAATTTTATCTAATCACTTTATTCATTACAATAAAATAAAAAGCAACTTGAAAAGTTTTGGAGATTGTTTTTATTTAACCAACTTGTTTTTGTCCCCAAATAACCAATAAAAAAGATAAATCCACTTTTTCTTTCTCTCTTCAAAAAAAGGAAGAATAAGGCATTTTTGCAAGTTTAACAACAAAGTCTCTATGAAATATCTCAAATGAACAAAATTTAATTATAATCTAATATTATAGAAGGAAAAAAAGCAAAAGATATTTCCTACAGACTAAACCTCTTTTAAATTATTATTATTTATTATTATTACCAATTAAGAGAAGAGTACTATTTAAGAAAACCTTGTACAAGACAAGCAACTTTTGTATAAAGACTTATAATTTTTTGAAGATTTATATATATTTTTATACTTGAAAATTTCTTTTTAAATATAACTTGAAAAAGACAATCTGTCAAAATATTGTTTAACATTGTCAAACTGTGTTTTTTCTTTTATCTTTTCTTAAATTGCGCTCTTCTCTTAACTGTTGAAAAATATTGGAAGAGTTACGTCAATCATATTTATTATTATTATTATTATTATTATTATATTACTGATGTTGGTGATGATGATGATGATGATGATTCCAGGGTTTTTTTTCTTTTGTTTTTTTTTTTGGTGGTGGTAGTGGTAGGGGAGGAATTAATGATCTCTATATTTTTAGTTGCACAACATGAAATTCTCTCAATCCCATACAATATAAATGATGTTAGGCTGGAAATGTTATGAATCAGTTTAAGGAATATTGTTTTCTTTCTTGAAAGAATGAAACAAAATTTGTAAACATCTTTGTTGTTTGGTGATGGAGAAGGATTTTGTTAAGACCACAAGTTTGGACATATTTCTACTTGTACAAACATGACAGCAAGTGTAATGATTCTTACCAGACTTGTACTGACAGGAACTGAGAGTAAAACGTAAAAAAGGACGACAGTTGTCTGTTTTTACCTTACACTTCCACCAAAGACAATGGACAACTTGCATTAATCCATTTTTTTTTGTTTTGTTTTTGCTTGTTTTCAAGGGACAAAGCAACATTAGGCGGCCATGTTAGGAAAGTGGTGTCCATTTGAGTATCTTGATTTAGCTGAATCACTGCCATGGAAACAAATTTTCTTCCAAGTCGCTAGCTTCATCTTTTTGCTTTTCTTTCTTTGCAATCAAACAAGGAAAAGAAAACAATCTTAAACCAGAGTAGTGACATTGGTCAGTGGATACAGTCATCTCCGTTCCTCAGAATAAATGATCTTCAAAGCAAGAGAAAGACAAATCTCAACAAATAATATTCTAAACACTGACAACATGGCAGATCTTCATGGCCAAAAAATGGCAAGTAAGTAAAAATAAAGTTCATACATCTTTTCTGTTTTCAATATATACAGCATATATTATGTTAAATATATGATTATAACAGTTTCTGGAATCTGGGGATTTTTTTTAATCTTATTTAAAAAATTATCATAAAAATAAAAGATAAAATTAATTTATTAAAGAATTGCCTGGGTGTTTTGTCAGGGTAAAGAATCCTCATGTTAAATTAGCAAACATGTCATACTTTAATAAAACAAATATAACTTATTTTTATCCGTTTGAATTTCTGGGATGAAGAATTATCATTATTTACATTATTTATACTGTGAACTATTGTCCTCATCTTTGTTGTTACCATCACATGATTACCGTCTGTCTGAAATTTCTGGGATGAAAACATCATTATTTACATTGCACACTATTGTCCTCATCTTTGTTGTTATTATCACCTGACCACCTACTGAATTTCTGGAATGAGGAGATATCATTATTTACATTATTTACCAAAAAGCTGATAGGTGAAATGTCCAACCCTTCCAATTGAGTTCTTAAAGATGGAACAACAGAGGAGGATTTCCAACAAGCAAAATATTTATTATACAGCTTAAAAATTCAAACTTACCTTTTCTGAATGACTGAATTTACTTTTTTGACTCTGATGTAAACCAGATCTATATCTACCCATCTAGTAATTCATTGTGATTTTTTGTACTTTAAGACATATTTGACATCAAGTGACACAACAATGGTTGATATGTCATTATATTAACCAAACTAAGCATGTTTTTTTTTATTTCAGACATTTAGGTTGGTTATATTCTCATGTTTTGCTGTTTATCAATTCTTATATCCTTTATAAGGATTTTGGACATTGTTATTTGGAGTAAGTAGCCAAAGTTAAATGCAATAAGTAACAGAACTGTTTGACAAACAAAATTGACAAAGTTTGCAATAACAAAAAAAAGAAAAGAACAGGGCCAAAAATAATATAAAGCAAGCAAACAATATATGCAAGACAAATTAGCAGTAATACAGCAAAAAATTCACAAACAAAGAATTGGGGTTGACACACAAGAGCAAGTTTGGACAAGCAAACAGCATTTTGACTTCAAGACAAGACAGAGTTAGATGAAACGCAGAACCAGCCTATTTTATTGCTTAGTAAAAATCCCAGCATGCATTTGTGTGCTTCTGCCTATAAATTGGGGAGGGGCAGTCATTCCAATATAGATTGGAATAAAGATTCATAATGAAGTAATATTATATAATCCTCCACTGCGTCATCTGAGGAATGAACTTACAACGTCTAAGAATAGTGGATCAAAATACTCTTCTCATTTCCTGGAAATCTTGAATTCAGTTTAGGATGCTGTGGTTGATACATTGTGATAAAAACAACCAAAAATAAGCTGCTAGTCCCAAAGAATCAATATATATTCTTATCATTAATTTTTTTGCATATTACTATAAAAACTTAAGAAATCATTTTTGTCATAAATATTTACCATATTTTGATGAATAAATGCATTGCAAATGATGACTCATGTTTAAAATAATATTTTATAATTACCAATGAAGATTAGAAATATATATATATATATATATATATATATATATATATATATAAAGAAAGTATGATTTTTTTATATATCCCACACATGTAAAAATATATACAAAAAAGTTGAAAATGCAGCTGGAGTCTTTAAGAATATTTATTTAGTGTAACTTGTTTACTCTAAATAAATATTGACACTCCAACTTTTTTTTTCTTAATGTTCACCCAATACAAGGCCCGAGAGCCACTCAAAGTAGAGGATTACTATGTGGAGTTGTATTAGTATAAGAAAGGCCAAGAAGTGAAGTTCTTAGGGCTATGCATGAAAGATAATGGCTAACTCTAGTCTTAAAGAGTTCAAGATTTAAGTAGTGAATAACATTTCAGAGTTCAGGCTGAGATGTTAGAAGCATAGAGTTGAAGTAATCTTTAAAAGGAACTAGAGACCCAATCCTAAACAAGAAACATGGGATAAACATCTGGTCTTGTTCAAAAGACCAGGGAGGAATATCGCAAGTATGTTTATCATTGTTTGCCAACTCTACTCTACGAGTTGAACTAACATTTGACGATTTTAATACCTCTGATTTTTCATTCCTTCTATTTTTGTTTTCTGATGTTCCAAAGGTTAGACAATTGTGGCTGATACCATCCCTGCAGCATCCCTATCCAAATTGTATTGCATAACATGCCACTTCTTAACCAATGGTAGCATGGTATTAGTATAACATCAAAATGCCAAATGTATTGAAAGAAGACTGAATTGAAGCGATCTTTGAAAATTTGTATTTAAAATCTTTTTAGCTAGATTTGAACGCCAATCTCTAGCATCTGTGAGAAATGGGCAACTATCTCATCCTTGAGGCAGATTTAGGTTAATAATGATCTATTAAAAATAGATAATTATCAATGTCAAGCTTAGTCGCATTACAAATCTTTCACTGACAAATCTATATTTGTCAATACTATAATTGTAACAGTAATTTGCTCTGAGATCTAAATGGTTCTAAAAATTTTGGCATTTTCCCCGCGTTATGTATTTTGGTTGTAAACTAAGATTGAGATTAATTCCTGTTGAATCAGCATAACAACCATGTTGCATCCCATGGCTTCTTGTGGTTCTCACTCTGATCCTGGTTCCTTACACTCTGAGCAATCCAGGTTGGTTAGATCTCCCTGGAGCAATACTCCTGACATTATAGATCTTTCAGTCACTGGCATATACAAGCCTCCACCACCAGATCAAGGCAAGAATCATTGGTAGAGTAAATGAGTAATTCATTTGTTTTTTATAGATTATTAACCCATTGCAAGTTATTTAAAGCCAGGAAATATTTTTACATTATAATAATTTTTTGTAGTAGCCTCTTGCATACTAGCTTGAGGTGAAATGCTTAAAAAAAGATAATAATAATTTACTGATACAAATACTACTAATTAACCCAGAGTCGGAGGGAGAAGAGGTGGAGTCAAACTTTTCGCAAAAGTATTTGCACATAAGTGAATATAACGAACCAGATGGGAATTGAAACTTGGCTCTGTGTTTTTTAATCCTGTGCCATTATCCATTCCACCACCCGGCATTCCCAAATAGTCCCCCATCTAGGTACTGAGCAAGTTTGATGTTGCTTAACTTTGGTGATTGTCTGAGAATGACTATTTCAACTTGATATGGGCGTAAGCCTGGTGGAGTGAAATTAGAGATTTAATGAAATAAAAAACTGTCAAGAAACATTTTTCGATCAATCTTTTCTTATTTTCAACATTTTTACTTGATACATTTCTTGACCCTTTAAATTGTGCTGTTCTAAGTTTTGCTTCAACAACTGAACTTCTTTGTGTTGTTATATATTGTTAGAAGTGTGTTACATATTGTTAGATGTCCAGATGTGCAAATAGAGTAATGATTAGTGGCCTGGAATGAGAAATTGATGAACAGAGTTTGGAGAAAAACAACTCTAAATTCAAAACTGTATTTAGCTCTGGTGAAGCACATTATGTAATTATGCATTAAAGGACTATTGAGTTCACAATTAATTACAGTGTGTTGCTGTGGACATTATGATCTTGAATGAAACTAATGGTGGGAGGAGTTGTTACAATAATTTAGCCAATCCATTCCCCAGCTTTCTTAATATAGTTTTCATATATTGGTAGCAATTTTCTGTCATTATTGGTAGCAATTTTCTGTCATTATATTAATAAAAGGAAGAAAGAAAAGACATTTTTTTTTCTTTCTCAACTGATTACACATATGAAGAAGCCTGTAGAATGGATCAGCCAAAATGTTATGATAACAACATTAAAAATGCAAGCATTCAATTGCTGAAACAAAGCTTGGAATGTTAATCACTCTTCTCAAAGTTATAGAAAACATTGTGTCAATTTGGAGCAAAGAAATGGGCTTTTAGAGAAGGAATTCTTCAAAACTGGAGCGAATATATTGGAGAACTCTTCCATGATGAAAGGGAACAACCAATAATACACAGAACTACTGACAAACCTGGAATTCTGAAAACCAAAGTAAAAGCCAAACTGGCCAAATTAAATAGAAACAAGGCAGCAGGGCCAGACAGAATTGTAATGGAATTGCTGACAGCCTTGGATGACTTTGGCATAGACAAGATCACCAAAATAACAAATGAAATCAACAGTGGGTATATACCAGAAGATCTCAGCAGATCTATCTTCACAGATATGCCTAAGAAAAGAGACGCAAAAGAATGCGAACTGCACCGAACAATAAGCCTAATGAGCCATGTGACAAAATTCATCATCCGTATTCTGATGAATAGTGTGTGCAGCAGAATCAGGCCAGAGATAGGATGAGAACAGTACGGGTTTGTTAAAGACACCAGAAGGCCTTTGACAAAAGCTGGGCAGAGTATTGCGAGACAGGAGGATTTTTTTGGCAACAAAGAATACTGAGCTGTTATGTGATATCTGTCCTTCTTTATGGAAGCAAATGTTGGACAATTTACTCAAAGGTGAAAAGGAAACTCGAGGTGACGGAGATGTGGTTGGATGCTAAGGATATCATGGACCGAGTGCGTGAGGAATAATGTCGTAGGGAGGATGCAAACAAGGAGGAGGCTTATACTTAACATCAGGAAGAGGCAGCTGAAGTTTCTGGGACACATAATGAGGAAGGAAGGCCTGGAGAAACTGATACTCATGGGTCAAATAGTGGGAAAGGGAGACAAGGGAAAACAATGCATGGCATACCTAGTGGTTGACATGGTCTGGGGAGGTAGCAGAGGGAAGGAATTTGGTGAGAGCTGCAAGGGATAGAGGGTGTGGAGAGCCATGATCGCTTACATCCTGAAAGAACATAGCACATAAAAAGAAATCAGATGTGAATTCACATTTTACACCATAGGGGCTGACTATTTCAGGTAACAAACTCTGCTATTTTAACATCAAAGTCTCTATTAGTCAAATGGAATTCTCATCTCTGTAACAATTTTTGGTCCCAACTTTTTCTTTTGTAAAATAAAGCAAGAGAAAAAATTAGGAATTCTGTTTTTAACTTTTTTTTTATATTCATTTAGCTGATACTTAGCTAGTTTGAAGAAATACTGATTGGTTACTTAACACATTTTTTCTTCTGTATTAGAATGAGACTTAACCTTTAACCTCTATAGATTTAATAAGGTTTACATAGATATGAACATTCTAAATCTTTACTAAGCTATGCCTAATTTTGGTACAAATATGTGGCACCTGGTGAGAACTGAACAAAGATACCTTTTATAAGAGTCATTATCTATGTTACAGCTGGTTGAAAACTGAGGATTTGCTATAAATGTTGGAGACATTATTTTTTATACTACAAATTCATAAATTATGTATCCGTCTCCCTTTCTCTCTCTCCACACATACACACACACACACACACACACACATATATATATATGTTTTGCCAGGTATTTGAGAATACGCCTTTAGTGTGCAATGAATGGAAGAATGTAAACAATGATTGTATTTATGGATCCAAGAAGTACCAGGTAAATCTGTGTTTATAAGATTTACTTGGAAATTTGTTTGAAGAAGGAATAAAACTCTGTTCAAATAAAATACAAATTCATTTATCAAAAGATATCTAATGTTGAAAGGATCTGGGTTTCAGGATGAAAAGAATTCTTATAGACCTGAATTGATCTCTTCCATACTTTTAAAGATTTTACCACAGGAGAAGTGTTCCTTTGATTTGATTAAATGGAAATTTCAAGGTACTAAGTCAGTAGAGTTAATGATGGTAATGATAATATTAGCTGTTTTCTTATAAGGAAACATTTGGTATTCATTGACCAAGCAGCCAGTGCTACTTTGGTTGAAATTTCTAAAATCTTTCTATTAAAACAATTTTTCTCAGGAAAATAGGTTTCTCAAGTTGAATAGCTGTTATCACTCTCTCCAGTACTGATGGGGGTTTCCTTCCTAACCTTTTAAGTAGTGTGGAATGTCAACATTTTGATTATGTCATTATTTTTTCTTCAAGTTCCATGTGCTATCCATTATAGTTGTTGCAAGTCCCCACATGATGTGGTTTCTATTATCTTGTGCATTTCTTTGTTTGTGATTCTGTAGCACAAATCAACAAGTTTGAAAGAAAGATGGTCCTCACTGAGACTGAGAGGTTTCATTTGCTCAAAGCCATTTTAACCCTTGATCTGAGAAAGCAGTTGTATATAGCTGACATAGATATTTCTGAATGAGTTTCACGCCATACAGTGTCACACCTCCAAAAACCTAAGATATTTTCCTCACACACAGATGGATGAAGACAGGATTAAAGCATTAGTTAACTTAGACATTTTAGATGGCATAACATAAACAATGTGCAGACATAGTTTTACTAAAATAACTAAAACCAGCAAAGCAGAATTAAGGATTCAATGTTGGCCAATCAAATGGAAGATTGAGAATCCAAAATTGTGTTCAATGTTGAGCCTATCTCTAATGATATAAGCAGAGGAGAATAAGCATTTAAACAGTCAGTGGTATAGCAACAGAAAAGGAACTACATCGATGGTCCAGGGATGACAGATGTGCTGTAAAATTCTACTCTTTATTCTTGGATGAGGAATTTGACACGGGAACTAATGCTCAGTTAATTGATAATTGTATTTATTGGAAAGTATGAGTTTTGCATTCTATAACCAAATCCACTCACAAAACGCTTACACTTTGTATTTAAGACCAGTGTTTGCCTTTCCACAACGGACTAATTGCTCTGACAGAGACTCATCCTTTTTCTTTTCCACAGCAGCAGTGTTTCTGCTTAATAAATATTTGTTAGTTTGTTTTGCTTGTGTTTATTCAGGTTTCTATAGTTGGTGGTGTTGCTGCCTTAGGACTGATGAAACAAATTGTAGCACCCTCTACAATAACACCCATGTAACATTACTGGGAGTCCACACAAAAATATAGCAAATTGGGGGTTCATGGTAATATTTTACTGGTCCATAGAGAAATTTGTTGTTATTTATTGTTACAACTGAGAATTGGAATTTCTACAGTAATCTATGCCATATTAAAATACTAAAGATAGAAAAACAACTCTAAAACTAGCAGAAAACAAGATCAAGCAATGTAAGTTAGTGTCCTCTTTTACTCTACTAGATGTTTTGAAAATTGAATAAAAACTGTGAAGGATTATATATATATATGTGTGTGCATGTGTGTGTGTGTGTGTTGTATCCTTAAAGAGGTTACAGACAAAGGTGATACTCAAATGAAGGAATAGCCTCGGGTAAAAAACGGGGTCAGGTAGCTGTCTACCACCCCAGACAAGGCTCTGCCCTTCGGCATAGTCTCATCTGGGTTCCTCCCTGCCCAAAGGCAGAGAGTTCGACCAGCACTGCTGGAGACGAATCTCCAACTAATTGTCGGAGCAAGTCCCCAAGTATATCCTGTGCTCACTATATATATCTACTGATATAGTCAGTCCACATAGGTGACAGGGAGTGTCTACAAGAAAGATTAGCTAGATATGAGCAGCAACACCTACCATGGCGAGACTGTGGCCTGATACTCCACAAGTCTGTCTAGAGGATTAACATAAAAATGCTGAAATTAATTTAGTGGCAAAAATATCTGCCATGTTGAAGGCATTAGTAAAAGTCAATTCATTTTTGTTCTGTTTATTTATCTTTCATGTCCTACAACGTTTAATTGTAGATTTGAAAGGAAGACCTCAAGGATACATTAAGAAAAGGACTTTTTAAAAATTTTATACATAATAATATTAAAAGAAAAATAATATAGAAATTATTATTTCAGAATAATAGCTTATGCTATACAGTTTACAGATCAGATGAAATATCACAGCAGGTTGAATTTGGTACACAAGCATTACATTTGGTTTCATATCTTGAAAAATTTAATGGAAATTTAGATCATTTAAAAATGACCTATATGAAGATTTAGTATACTTCATTTTTGAAAATGTCTTATATAAATATGTTGAATTTGCTACACAAGTATTACATTGGGTTTCCTATCTTAAAGATTTAATGGAAATTTTGATCATTTAAAAATGACCTATATGAAGATTTAGTATACTTCATTTTTGAAAATGTTGTGAGAAACCAAAAGTTAACTCTCCTTGACTAATAAAAAACTAATCATAAATAGTCATGAGAATTAAAAACAGTCACGTGACTTGACAAGAAGTGCAGGAGACATCATTAGGCATGTAAATTAAACAGCCACTTTTAGTTCCAGAAATGTTTATTCACCCTAAGGTATTCTATTGATAATTATAAATTTGGATATAAATGAGATTCAGGAAAAAACTCTGTGCAAAAAAGTGACTCAGATATCGCATTCTAATGATTTAACTGGTAAATTTAAAGAGCTTTTGACAAAATATGGAAAACTATTTTAAAATACGCTCAGAACAATATTCTAGAGAATTATAGAACATCTTAAATTAAATCTAGACTATTCCAGAATATTCCAGAAAGCCTCATACAGTACAAAAACAGCTTGAAATAGCCACTCAAGTCACTAACCAGATGAAAAGGTACAAACACGCATCAGAACCACTTAAGGCATCTATTATTGCCCTCTCAAAAGCAGGCAAGTCTACGAGAGAAATTGCTATAACCTTGCAATCAACTGTCTCTCGAGTGCTTAGGGCACATAATGATGCCACTCCTGCTCCAAGGAAGGAAACAAGGGAACGAAAGAAAAAGATTGATGATAGAACTGGCAGGGTAATCAAGAGAGAAGTTGCAAAGAATAGGACTATAACTAGCCAAGAAGTTGCAGCCTAAGCGAAGAGCACATGAAGGTTTAAGCAAAGCCAACAAAGCCAAGACACTTGAATGGGCTCACTATTACAAAAGACTGAAAGAATGTTCTCTTCTCCGACGAAACGAAAGTTGAGCTAAATTTAAAGGATAAGGTGAGTCACTTTTATTGAACAGCACTGTATATTCAGCAAGTGTTTTACACAAAGACTTTTGTGTTTCATTTGAACATTTTTTATATGTTTATGTTGTATATTCATTCACTTTATAAAGGATGTCAATGTTACATATCCATACACAACATATTTGGTTACTACAACAAACAACTTAATTGGTGAAAAAAAAAAAAACATTTTGATAACCACACATTTGGTGAATTAAAAAAAAAAAAAATCTATATATTACATACAGAATAAAAAAAATAAACACAATGGAACAAGAGTACCACAAGTCAACTATCCAAAAAGTAACAATTAAAAAACTGGAATTTATGAAAGCTAACATTACCAGTTGGTTCCCAATTATTGAATCTCAATTTTATCTGAGAAATGTAACTTCCCAAACCACAAAATTTTACGTTATTGCATCTCTAACTCTGGAAATAGTAGCGAAAATACGTAGCAATATTCTGGATACTCACAACTACAATGAGTTGAAAAAGACTAATAGAAACAAATGAACAAACGAAGCCAGAAATGCTAGACAAATTAATGTTCACCTCCATTATTACAGATCGACCATCAATTTACCTTCCAGAAATGTTGTCAATTGCAACAAGATTAGTGATAAGCAACGACATAATGTTACACAAATTTTTACACGCATCACCAATTTCAATAGGCTATGTGTTAGCAACGCAAAAAGATTTAAACTTGACGAGGCTGGGACAATTGGCAGATGAATTAATGCCTTTAATACAAGGCATTGCTAAAATAAGAAAGTGTAATTATGTTCAGGCAAAAAGAAGTGCCTACTAAAACCTCAGCAATACTGTTTCATCTCAAGCCTTTCCAAAAGGAACAATTATAAAAGATATGTAGAGCACACATTTAGTATATGGACATGGCACGTTCATGTAAACACTGATGTAAATGGCCAAACAAAAAGGAGACTTGAACCACAGAAAGTCTGCCATTATTACAGATACCAACAATGTTGTGGACAAAAAAATTCTTGTTCCTAATGAATACCAATACCAGCTTATCTATCATTCCATATGGCAATATTAAAAGTTTATCAAAGGAACCAACACCAGCCTCTCTTATGACGGCTACTTGCTCTGATATATGCTGCTATGGACAAAGCTGAGATAAGCCTACCAACCCTTCAACAATCTTTTCTGTGAACATTTGTAGTACTGGACATTCAATAACCACTACTAGTGTTTGACTTCCTAAACAATTTTTGTTTATTAATAGATTGCCAACAGAGAATGATCATCGATCCACCAATATTGTGTTCAAAGAAGCTAAAAACATTCAATGATGCTATCAACTTAGTCGTAAATAATAATATACCAGATTTAATTAAAGGATTTTCTAAAAATATATCCCAACATTATATCCCCACATACCAACCAATATGTAGGAGTATACCATAGGATTGATACAGACAGTCATGCTCCTACTTTTGCCAGACGTCTATCAGAAGAGAAAACCCAGGCAGTAAAAAAGGAATCTTCAAAATTGCAAAGTAATAGTGTCATTACACCTTCTGACAATGAAAGGGCCAGCCCCTACACATTGTTAAAAAACCAGGTGGACATTTCATATGCTGCAATGATAACTACACATTAAACAGCGATACAAAAAAGTGATAAATACCCTATCCCAACTTAAGGACCCAGAATTACAAAAATTTCCAGACTTAAAAAAATTCAATTTTAGTACTGGTAATAATAGTTCCATATACTGTGATAATGTTACTAGTATTCTCAGACCATATATACCTGGGATATGCTATAGGTTTATAGGTTACGCATGACCTTCTTCAGGACATGGTTAATGGAGACATATTTATATTAGATTTAAGTTAGATGAAGAGACGATATATACAGGACTAGTCAGAAACAGAAAACATCGACTTTAGAATTTCAGTTTTTCTGTTTCTGACCAGTCCTGTATATATTGTCTCTTCATCTAACTTAAATCTAATATAAATATGTCTCCATTAACCATGTCCTGAAGAAGGTCTATTTGACCGAAACGTCTGACGTCGACAGAATAACAAAAAAAAAAAACAAAATAAAAAAAACAGTAAACTCACATATTCGGATTTTGCTTTGTCTTTTCCACATTTTCATCATATATATATATATATATATATATATATATATATATATATATATTCAGCAAACACAAAGACATTTGTGTTTCATTTCAACTTTTTTTTGTTTCTGTTCTCATATATTCATTTACTTTGTAAATGAAGTCAATGTTACATACCCATGCATGAAAATGTCTTCTACAAATGTTGAATCTGATACATAAGCATTCCATTGTGTTTCCTATCTGAAAAAATTTAAATATATTAAAAGTCTTTTTTCCTTTCTTTTTTGTAGATCACCAAAAAGAAAACCATGAATGTAGAGTAGATTGCAACCCATCAGTGACTGAAGGTCAAGCTGTCAAACCCCACACCAAAGAGAGTGAAATCATGATTGCTGCTGACCTCAAACTTTATGCCAGTCCAATGACAATACTGCAAAGTTGCAAGAAGACGGGTCCCCTAAACAAGGAAAGTGAAGAAAAATCAAGCAGCAACAATGGTGGCGGTGGTGGTGGTGGTGGAGGTGGATCTAGTGATCACATGATTGCTGCTGATCTAAGGAAATATGGTAACCCTCTTGATGAGAAATAGCCTACCTGTCCTTCCAAATAACTCTAACAATAGATTGTTTCTCAGTAGATTTAGGCATTTAATGCAAAATATTAAATATTTTAAGTGATTGCTTTTTGTTCTTATTTACCAGTGTTGATATTTTAAATGTTTTTTGTTTTTTTTAACTATAGTAACAAAGCCCGGGTTGTAACTTAAAAAAAAAAAATACTCAGCATTTTTTTTAAAAGTAAAAAATGAAATAAACGTGTATTTTTATTATCCATCTTTTTTTTGACTAGTATTTCTTTCTTCTTCTTTCTGTTTCTTTTTATTGCAACTCTCAGAACCAGAATTCCATGACTGCAAACAGCTTGGATCAAAAATACAAAATGAAACTCTGTTGAGGTTTGGACTTGCATTCCATTTCCTCCAGAAGCCTGATTTGCCAGAGGCAGCTGTCTTACCAATTAGACCACAAAGAACATCAGTTAAGAAAGTTTAAATCTAATCTTTCATTCTTTATCTTCCCTGAATACCTAACATGCTAGAATGAACAACTGAAAGTTTTTGTTTTTTTTTTAAATTTTAATTACATTTTAAAAATAGATTGTCCACTGATCTTTCAGGGAAAAATTCATAGATGGCAGCTTGCTATTGTCCACAGATTCCACCATTCACCAAGTGGGGTATCTTTAAATTAATCACATAACGTCCAACGGTATGAAAACTCCAAAATGAAACAGAAATATGCCTCTGTTGTGGCTGTCACATTCTTACTCACCGAAATAAACACAATCAGTAAAGTTTGGTGACATGAAGTACTGCTTGGCACACTGGATTAGTAGGATGCTCCTTCAGCTTCCAGGATAATCACTTGATAAAAACTTACTGCAGATACTTTACATTATTTACATTATTTGGACTGTTATCCTCATCTTCATTGCCATATTCATAACGTTTCGGCTGTTGTATGCTCTGGCCTTCTTCAAGTGATTGGAATTTCGAACTGAACCTTTTATTTCATCCACCAGGGTAGATTGTTCTACTTCCATGTGTCATGCCTCTTCTAGGTGTCTCAGTTATTTCACTTTAACTCAACTCTCCAATCTTTTCGGTTCACCATTGCTGTAGCCTGGTACTGAACTCACAACTCTTTGGGTCTAGTCACTGGATCTAACCAATGCCTTTATCCTCAAGGACACTTGGCCCAGTGGATAAAGGTATTTGGTTAGATCTGGTGACTAAACTAAAGAGTTGTGAGTTCAATACCAGGCTACAACAGTAGTGAACCAAAAAACTTGGAGAGTTGAGTTAAAGGGAAATAACTGAGACATCAAGAAGAGGCATAGCATGTGGAGCTAGAACAATCTACCTTGGTGAAATAAAGGGTTTGGTTCAAAATTCCAATCACCTGAAGAAGGCTGGAGCATACAATGGCTGAAATGTTGTGAATATGGCAATGTAGATGAGGATAACAGTCTGAATAACATAAATAATCATAATACCTCATCTCAGAGATATAGACAGTTACTGCAGATACAATTTCAAAAAATATGTATTTTGAATATATAGAAACTAATACAAGAATATAATGTTGATTCATTTTTTTATTGCCAGTGTTTGTGTTCATCTTTTAAAGTCTTCTTTATAATTATAATACTTGGTAGAGGTTTCTTTATCAGACAAAATATATATTATTTCCAATATAAATTAGTTTATATTTAAATATTAGTAACACTGCACCAAAATAGCTTTAATTATAAAAGTAACAATTCCAAGTACTATTCTTTACCCCCACCTCACCCTCCCATTGGCATAGAAAGCAAATTTTAGAATTTTAAGAAAATTAAAACAAGAATTAAAATCTGAAATTTTGGTTGAAAAATACTTTTTTTTTTGCAGTATGGAAAAAAACTGTAAAAATAAATAAATAAATAAATAAAATAAAAAAATGAAATAAAATAAAATAAAAAATGTTAATTTTTAAATGAAAAAACAATCTTGATTCTATGAAACTTTAAACAATATTTTATCTCTAATAATGTTTTTTTATTTAAAATAAGGAAACATCTATTTCAATTCTGTTGTACATTATCAGTTCCCATAGATTTTTAAAAAAATATATTGCATACTTTTTAGGAACACATTTATTTTGTACTATGGCCAGACATCGGGACATCCATTTTGTGAAGCAGATATTGTTTATGGTTCATAAGGTGGATTTGATAAGGTAACGCCATTTCTGAGAACCATTTTCATTAAGACTTTCTGTAAAAATTAAAAGAAATAAAAACACATCAATTATTATATCATTACTTAGTATTATTATATACTTTACATACTATTCTTTATAATCATTATTTCATATCATTACATTACTATCATTATTCAGTGTCAATATTATTTCACAAAAAGTAATTACTTTACATTTATAATTTTTAAATTAATCACATGATAAACATACAAAAAAATCCATGTTCTCATATTTAAGATTAAATATTTATTATTTACTTACCTACAACATTTTCTTTTTCTAGTTTCTGCAAATGCAAAACAGTGTTCTTTTCAGCTGCTTTGTACAAGGATTTATTCAAGTCCTGCAAGGAGATTCTTAACTTCAAAATGCATTTGCACTTTTTTTCAATAAAGAAACAAAACTTATGTCTTTTCTTTTATTACCTGACATTTACCAAGCACAAATTCTTGATAATTTAGCAATGTATAAATTTCATGGCATTTTATCAGATCATTACACCATTTTATAACTTTTAACTTTCCAACTTTAAAAACAAAATATTTGAGACATGGAAATTAGCTATTACAAAATATAAACCTTATATATTTACATTACTGTTGCAATAATCTACCCTTTACGGACATAAGCACTATTGGCCCAACATTAGATTTTAAAATTGAAAATGTAAATCCAATTTCCAAGGAAGGATATTATTTCATGATGTTTAAATTGATTTAGACAATCTGTAAAGGGGAATTGAAAATTGAACAAATATCATTTTTTATTTGAATAATTTAATGAGAAAATTTATGTTTAGGAGAATTCAAACCTGTAGCTTTTTTCTGTTTAGTGGATTTCAATTCATTTCATTCAGCCACTTGTGCCTACCTCCCATTAAAGGATATGCAAATTAGTAAATTTCCAAAATATCTTTGGGATATATACTTAGATTATCACCACTTGAATGTTAAGCACAATTTTATTCAATCTGAAATTTCTGCATCCAATCATAATAAAAATTCTCTTCCTAGTAAAATTGTCACATTATTGCACCAGCATCTTGGTAAGGTATGAACCAATCCAATCAAGAAAAATATATCACTTATGAGCATATTGAGGAAGATATACAAGAAAAACTATGTCAAAAGGATGAAAAAAATAGCACTTTCATAATCAGTGAAATACCTGAATAAAAAATTAAATGAAATTAAATATTAAAATAAAGAAGTAAATTAATTTCCAAATTTTCTTACCTTGTATATCTGTGTCCTGATTTCTACTAAGTTGAATGATTTGGGAGAATTTTCTTTTAAGTAATTGAAAATCTGTGTCTCTCGATTTTTTCTATGTTGGATGTAATTTTTGACAAATGTAATCGGGTCTTCTACCAGTGGTCCATGTCCAGGGTAGATGATTTGGGGATTTAAATCCAAAATGGTTTGCAGAGATTTCATGTATAGGAATAAATCTTCCATTACCTTAAGGGTAAAAAAAAAAAAAAAAAAAAAAAAAAAAAAATAACAAATATGAATTCTGTTTCAAAAATAAATCTTATTAAATATAAATAATCAACTGCTTCCCATCTTAAATTAAAAATAATTGAAAAATAAATATAAACAAAATGACTCCAAAAATGTTTCACCCTTCATCATTTTTGTAATAAATTAATTGCAAAATTATTTATTTATTTATTATTTTTTTTAATTGATTCACTCCAATGCTGCTAGGATGCAAGGGGCTACTGAGAGTAAGAGAATGAGGAGACTTTAGTGAGGACAAAGGAGAAAAATGAACAGGTTTCAGGAAGACAAAAGATGGCAATTGACATTGCATTTAAATTTTGAAAATTATAGATGGCAAGAAAACAAAAAATCAGAAGAGAGTTCCACAGGCAAGAAATGCGAGAAAATAAATTGTTAGAATAAAATGTATGGTGGCATCTAGCTAGTTCAACAATAAAAAAAAAGTGAGACTTAATTGCCAATCTAGTCGCATGCATAAATTCATGCAGTTGAAGCACCAAGGAGAAAAGTTCATCAGAAAAGTTGCCATGAAAATCTTTATGGAACAGACAGAGGGAAGCCATGTCCTGCCAGTGAGAAAGTGACTGAAGTTGCGATACCAGGTCAGGACCAATTACGTTGAAGACTCTTCTTTGAATTTTGTTGAGAATCCTGAGATATATAGCAGGAGCACCAGACCAGACCTAGCAGTAATATTCAATGCATAGACGAAGGGTAGATTTATAAATGTGCAACATGGATTCTGACAAGGAGAATTGTCTGGTACAATACAGTGAACCAATTTTCCTAGCAGTAGACCTAGCAATTGATTTTCATATCAGTGGAAAATGTGAGGCCAATAAGGGGCAGGGAGTTGCTCTCCTGGAGCTTAGCATCAGCCCTGTTGATGGAAAGCAGAAAAGATTCTCTGTAATGTTTAAGTAAAATCAGTTTCACTTTGGTGGCATTAACATTTACAAGCCATTCCTTGCACAGTTAACCATTGATTGGAGTTCCTTTTCAAGACCAGCTGCCACTTTTACTTTGTTGGATATATCAGACTTAAGACAGGAGTAAATAGTAGTGTCATAAGTACCTAGTTGGGAACTAATGACATCGGGAAGGTTGTTGACAAAGATAAGAAACAACATAGGTCCAAGGATAGAGCCCTTGGGTGAGGGGGGTTGCACCACATTAAAGTGAAATGATCTAGAAGTGTGTCCATGACCTTCATTACACAATTTGTTAAGAATGATTGGAATAAGCCAAATATTTCATCAGAGACATTATAGCCCTTGAGCTTATGGAAAGGCCCACATGCCAAACTCTGTCAAGCACTTTTGAGATATCTAAAGCTATAGCCCAAGCTTTGCTGTTATCTAAAGCCTGATAGACAAATTCAGTAATAACTGCTAACACATCAGCAGTAGAATTAAGGAAACAAAAGCTGTATGTTTATCTGAAAGAGGGCTATATGAAGTGAGATGCTTAACCAATTTTGTATTGATTAAAACCTCTAGTATTTTGCCAAAAAAGAGATAAAAAGACTAATAATAAGCTGATAATTCGAGGGGTCAGAAGGTTCACCAGAGTTCTTAAAGACAGGAACTACAGAGAAGAATTTCCAACAGGCTGGAAAGTAGAGTTGGTCGGTTTGGCAAGTTATGTTTTGGTATTCATTTTTTTCCTTGATACCGCAGTTTTTTTATTCAGTTTTTAATTTAGTATTTTTTCTTTCTAAGGATGCCATTCATTTTCTTGTGTAATGATAGCATTTCCAGTCGATATCTGATTTTGTTTGAGATTGATAAATTTGCAACTTAGTCTGTTCAACTTGCAATTTCTCATGTATTTCTGGTCCAATCTTAAAAATATTCATATGACTGGAAAGAAAAGGAAATAATCTTTCTAAATATGTAATTTGTATGAGCTTTTATTCATTGAATTATTTTTTTACAGCGAGTTAAAAGGGTATTTTCCTTCGAACAGCTGAAAATGCAAAATATTTCTTTTTTCAAGACTAAATTTTTTTACATGTTACTTTGTTTCACAAAATCAAAGTGATCAATCTTTATCAATATTCTTGAAATTGTACACTCAATTAGAAGATACCTTTAAATTACAACCAGGAAAATGTTCATTTCTTCTCTGACATGAAGTGAATTTTCAAAATTTATAAAGTAAGCAAAAAGAAAAGAATATCTAATTTTGGTGCATTCCCTAGATAAAACACAAATTTATTTATAAAAAAATCTTCATTCATTTTTCTTGTTTACAACAACTTTATTTCATGATTAGTGTAGTGGCTTACACTAAAAAACAATTACCCTTACAAAAAATCCAACTTCATAAAATTTAATGTTAAGACGAAACTGGCAACTTTTTTTTTTTTTACTTGCTATTTTGTTGTTAACTTAATTTTACCACAAAAAGTTTTTTTTTTTTTTAACTGCAACAAATAGATTTCCAGACAACATGTATTTTGCTTTTTTTTCTGTTTGAAACATTAGAATTTCCAAGTGTCATATCTGTCGTATTTTTTTTATTTTTCATTTCTTTTGTAAACAAATAGATTTCGCATTCATTTCCTAAAACTAGTCAATTAAATGTTTTTAACATTTTTGTTCAATCTTTTTCTCTTACAATGGTATAAATGTTGATAAAATTTAATTTTATTAACATCTGAAAATCTTTTTCGATAGTGTTTCTTTGGATATGGTCACTAGCACTAAACCAAATGATTTCGGTTTCGTAAAAAATTTCGATGCAGTTTCACCATGTGAAGATGAAACCAAAAAGTTGTTTTTTTGGTTAAACCACCCATCTCTATTGGAAAGCAAGAAGCAGCAAAGCATTTATTGTAGAGAACAGGAGACAGTTCAGGGACACATTTCCTTAGGACAAATTGCAGGAATGCTATCATAAGGTTAAAAATGCGACAAAATTGAAAAAAAGCAACAATAGTTTGAACAATTAGAGCAGACAATTCTTTATTTTTAAGCAGCTCTTTCAGGCAGAAGAATAAAGACTCAAACTCATGCTTGATCTGTAACAATAAAACGAAGAAAATGTTTATTTACAATACATGCAGAAAAAAAAAGAAAAGAAAATTCTGTTAACTTTAAAGGAAGAAAAAAAATGTTCATAAAAAAGAAAAGGCTGGCTCAAAATATTTTTCTGAGTGCCTAAAAAGTTCTTTAAGTGAGTAGTAGATTGTTGTTAAAGGTTAAAACACTCACAGATTTGTACAGAGTCCTTGTAGAGGTGGAAACTGTCTGAAGATATGAATTTTGTAGTTGAGTGAATTCATAGGCCAGTGACAGATATCTTCTAGGTACAAGGAGGCGGATCTCAATTGGTTTTTAGTAGTGGGTCAGCGTTCTTTCTCAACTGCCCATAGTAGGTAGCTCTTTCTTGAAGATGACCGTCTTTCTGTCGTCGACCTTACAGACGGTGGACGAATACTCACTGCCAAACAGGTGTAAATTATCCATATTTATGAGGATAAGGAGGATCAGAAAATATTAGGGACTTTTCTCTCCAAAATTGCTATACAAATTTCCTGGCCATTTCATTTGTTAGAAAATATATTCTTAACTCTGATAAGAATCAAGGATTTGGGGGCTGCTTTTTGGAACCCCCAGACTTCATGGTACCGTGGTTAGAGTAATGGTAGTCAAATTCCTTTTTATATTTTCCAACTATCTCATTTGTCAAAAATTATATTCTTATCTCTGATAAGAATCAAGGCTTTGGAAGCCGAGTATGAAAGCAGGGAAAAAAGTTAGAATGAGAATTAGAAAATAGGTTAGAATGTGTACCTGTAATTTATTGTAGTAGTGGTTCTCAAGTTAAATTCTAATATGCAAGTCTTGTGGGGATCTAGTTTGTAGATGATAGTAGAAACTATGTATGGAGTTCTGTGCATATCACTCAGTAAAGATTCCATTCTAGAGAAAATCAGATAAGAGAATTTACAAGTAAAGCATTCTGCTCAAACTGACTGAAGAGAGGAAGGATTGTCAATTTATTCTTATTCAGTTAACTTTTACAGAGCTACCAGTAATCTATCGAATCAAACTTATGAAAGGCTATACAGTGTCTTATTCTATCAGTGAATAGTGACTTTGCTTTGTTGTGGACATGCTTACACTCATTACAAGCATATACAAAGAGGCATCTGTTATGGTCAGAAGTGTCACATAGGTATAAACGGAAAAAAATAGTTCCTGGGAGCCGAATAGGCAGGAGTGAACCAAGGTGAAGATTGCAGTTTCACTTAGTATTTTCTGTGTTGGCACAAAAGTTTCAATGCTGGCTTTCACCCAGGAAGAGATCTTAGTGGCACAATTTTAAATGGGAAGATTAAAAATTTCATTCCATGGGGCATTGTGAAAAAAAAAAAAAAAAAAAAAAAAAAAATCACAAAATGAGTCCTAAATATTGCTTAATAGATGAGCAGAAAGAAATATCTTCAGACACTACTGCATGGTCAGAGTTGCCAATAGGAAAGAGCTGCAGAGCATGACATGAGACTGTGGAGGAAGTAAGGAACACACCAAGTAAAGAAGCATGTCTGTCAGAATTATTAGGGAAACAAGTAGGGAAATCTATTTGAGTGAGATATTGAGCAACTGAGAAGTTCAAAGTCTAGATGCAAGTGAGATGTTTAATAAGTACAATTAGCAACACTATTGTTGGACTATTCTTCTAGCAATTGATTAAAACATATTTAGAAATTAAAAATGAAAGAAAAATAAAATTTTGGAAAAAAAAAGTTTTTTCCTTTTATATCTTTTCATGCAACAAAGAAGAGTTATTTCCCCTTTGGTAAAAAATCTTGTTTTTTATAGCTAAACATTTTTTCATTCAATGATAAAATATGAAAAAGACAAATGTTAATTTTAATTGTATTTTATTTTTACAATGATGATCACCCTGTACAAGGTAGAAGGTTACAGAAAAAGGCACAATTTATGTGGATGTGTGGGGAAAATAACAGTTAACCCTAAACTTGAACAGGTTAAGATTGTAGTGATTGGGAAAGCATCCTTTTGGAAGTTGATTCCACAATGCAGCAGTTTGTGGAAAGAAGCAACTCAAGTGGAACTTACATCTCATCAAGAATATGAAGGCAATGAGTGTGGTTTCTTACAATGTGCATAGCATGGTATGTCTTAGCCATGAAGATTAGAACTGGTGAACTAAGGAATGTATTTTTCCAAGGGAATAGTGATAGAGCAGCGAAAGATTTGTAATGTATCATAAGTGAGAATGGGGATGTAGGGTATTCTTAAACATCTGCTTATAAAAGTAACAAAAATAATTTGGGTGCAAATAAAAGATCTTATCAAGTGTTGAGAAACAATATCATAAGCATTTATAAGATTTATATTATTTGGATGTTGTCCTCATCTTTATTGCCATATTCACAACATTTCGGCCTTGTGCACTATGACCTTCTTCAGGTGATATATGTTGGGATTTTTAATTGAACCCTTTATTTAGTCCACAGGAGTAGAGTCTTCTAATTTCACATGACATGGCTTTTTTGGATATCTTCTTTAGTGACTCAATTCTCCAAGATTTTGTTCCCTCTGCTGTGGCCAGGTATTGAACTCATAACTCTTTGGGTCAACCAATGCTTTTATCCACTGGGCCATGTGTCCTTGGATTAAAATAGCCAAAACGTTGTGAATATGGCAATAAAGATGAGGACAACAGTACGAATAATATAAATAGTGTAAATAGTTACAATACCTCCTCTCAGAAATATAGACAAAATAAGTATTTTAGATCAAAATACAAAACTTAGAATATAATAAAAATAAGCATCAGAGTGAAAATAAATTTGATTAAGAAAAAAAAGAAATTTTTTAAAATCTTAATTACAATAGGAGATAAAAATGTTATTCTCTAACGTAAAATGATTTTTTTTTTTTTATTTACGAACTACATAGATTTGTTTAGAGGATTTAAAATTTATGCTCTTGACAGATATTGCTGACAGACCATGTCTTGAATGAAAGGATATAACATTCCCCTAAGTTTCCCTATCAATTCTAATACTTTTAAAAAAATGTTACAACTTGGTCCCCAGACATGTACAGAAATTTGACAAAAAAATCCTTTTATATATAGCAATTTCCCATTTTCATCCTCAGCTTCTAACAACCACCCTCTACTTAGTTTCTCGTTTTGTTATGTACTATAGTCTTTCATTTTATTATTCAGTTTACACTAAGAGAGGTCATAGCCTTTCTTGTAGTTTTATCTTCTCCCTGGATCTGTTTCACATTCTATGGCAGATGATATTGTGCTAGCGGAAGGAGTATGACAGCAACATAAACCAGGATTCATGTTCACTACTAGAATATTTAATTTTACTGAACACAAAATAATTTCTATTACAATCTAGTAGATACTGTGAAGTGGGTGGAAAGAATGTGGTTTATCCTTCTAACAAGAAGGAGAACTGCATATCTAAATAGGCAGAACCATACCTGTGTGGACCCCCAGATATATTGCCTTTGGCCAAACATTAGTCTTATACCAATCAGTTTCTGAATTCAATGAATCCAGTAGATTGGTTTATCAAGTCTTCTACTACAAACTGAATCAGTTTTGGTTTTTCAACTGCACATCGAACTGGCAACAAGTGATTCAATTTCAGAGAATCTCCTGCTTGCATTAGGAATACAGAAAAGGGCAATTTTCCTCTGTGGAAATAACATCTGGCCTCTGAGTTTCAACATTTGAACCTATTTGGCTCATTTATCAATTTTTACCTTTCCCTAAAATTTACATTATTCTAAATCTTAGTACATTGCTATTTGGTTTTTTATATCCCATATTTTGGGAAATATCGATCCATCATGGGTCATAAATTGCTTAAAAAATTTTTTTTTAAAATCAAATTTTAAAAATTTTCCTTTCGAGCTTTGCGCTGAAATAATTTATTCTTTTTTTTTCCCTATCTTCCCAAAATGTACAGTTGCTATCTTATCCAACTGACCTGTATCATTGGATTAAGATAAGAAATGTCACCCTACACCCTGGTTCACACCCCAATATAGTCTACCTTCACTGCCCAGGCTTTTTTCTACATTTTTCTTTTAGATATTTTCTAGATGGAATCTTAAAGAAAGATTAAAATTTTTAAAAAATAAAATATATCTGGGTATTTTAATTTACCAGTATGACCCATTCATCATACCTCTAATCCCAGAACAGTCTGCACCCACACCCCCTCGCTAACTACTTCTTTTATGTACCAACTCTATATAAAATGTGCGATCGTGGCTCCCCACAATATCCTATCCTTTGCAGCACTAAGCAATGTTTGTTCCCTTACTAACCCTCCTAACATCTGTTCTGCCATCCATTTACACAAGCTCTTAAGTAGGTTAGGCAGTTTACTCAGTGTTTAGGCAGGTTACTCAGCGTCTCCTCTTGGCTCCTCTTACCTTCAATATGTCTGAAAGTATTAAATTCTCCAAGCTTCATTACATGTCCCAGAAATTTCAATTGTCTGTTTCTGATCCTAAACAAAAAGCATACTTTTCATTCCAATTTTCTTGAAACGTTCCTCATTGTTTATATGTTCTATCTATGGTATTCTCAACATTTTTCTGCAGAACCACATTTCTGTTGCCTCAAATCTCCTATTCATTCATGAGGAAATTGTCCAGCATTCACTGCCATACAGGAGGATTCATATTACATAGCAGTTGAGTGATCTTATTTTTTAACAAGTTAACTACCCAACTTAATTATAATTGGTTACTACTGCTTAACTTGTAAAATCTAACCTGAGAGTTTTTTTTTTCTGTTTTGATACACAGTTCTCTAAAATATTTCATGAACTCCCCACTTCCCATCTTGTCTAATCAAATACAATAAGTTAGAAACAAAGAAATAGTAAACATGACTGAAACATTTTGATCAAATTCTGATGAGATTTTAAAAAACATTTTTTTTTCACTTGACAGGATTAGTGCTGGTATTGTTTTCTATTTACCAATGTCACTGCAAAAACCATGATAGAAATCTATTTCATATATATATGGAAAGTTTTCAGCTTACTTATTAGAATGAACAATATTTAGATATTACTCTTTGGTACCTAATAGGCAGTGATGGTTTAATTTTTTTTTTTTTTTTTTTAAAGAAATTTTCCAATCACCTCCCCCAACCTTATTAAGACCACCCCATTTATTAATTTTGAACTTTTTGACCCTCTAAATGATCTTTTGATCTCATCTTTTATTGCATACTGAGAAAAATTCCACCACTCCCAATTATTAAGAACTCCTGTGCTAAACACCTAAAAATACATTATGTAGAATATTATCTAATGATGGATATTAACACTGGTTAACTTTCAGTAATTTTAAATTATAATTGTCTGATTCAAACTTGCAAAAATTTTAAACTAATATTTCCAAAACTGAAAACATTTTTCAAAAAACAATTTCTTTCACTGTCCATGTAAATCACTAATATTCTCTATAACAAGTTTTACTGCCTAAAACCAAAATAATTTGTGTCAGGAAGAATAATTTGTAGCATACCACTTCTTGTACCAATAAATCAGTGAACTTTGTACTTCCATTCTATTTTAAAATGGATTAATTATACAATCTAGTTAATGATTGTGTTAATCATACTTTTGAATTTGTTAACAAATTCTGATGGGTTCAATAATCTTTTTAGAACCACCAATAAAATCAATAAATTCTGATTGACTGCCCAATAGAAATGGAATACATATATAAAAAATTAATGTCATAGTTATTTCCAAACTTTCATGTTTCTAGTTGACTGATACATAATTCAGTTGTTATTATCAAAATAAAACATTACAATCCTTACTGAAATTATCAACTGATAATGCAATAGTTGCTTTGATTCAAGGATAAAATTTTTTTGAACTTGTTAAGTAAATTGTTATTTACACTATTACAGTGTTTGGACTATTGTCCTCGTCTTTATTGTCATAGTAATGATGTTTCAGCTGTTGTACACTCAAGCTTTCTTCAGGTGATATACGTTGGAATTTCAAATGAAATATGGCAATAAATATGAGGACGATAGTCTGAACAATGTAAATAGTTACAATACCTCATCTCAGAAATAGAGACAGATAAATTTAGTTTGTTAAGCATACAAGAAAATTTAAATCATGTTCCTGCTTTTAATGAAATGATAATGAAAAACAATAAAATACTTATGCAGATAAAATATGAGCAGACATGATACTGAACCAGGACACTCAGAGTCCCACCACCTGACTACAGATTTAAGTTTCTAGAATTTCAAAACAAGAGACACATTGCTTAGTGGATTAAAGCATTAGTTGAAAGATATCAGGTTCCCTGGCAGTTGTGAGTTCAATCACTGGGTCTGTCAGTTCTGAAACGTCATATACTCTGGTTCAGTGGAAGAAATGAACAACAAACCCAACGAATAAGACTGGTGAGTATTAACTTATACAAAATATCCTTTACATATTGGAAGTGAAATGATTACAATTTACCCTGGTTGGATCGTCTGAAGGATTCAGTTTGATATTCTAAGAAAGTTTTCAAGCATGAAGGCTGACATTTGGAAGGTCAGGGGGTACAATGGCTGAAACATTGTGAGTATAACAACTAAGATGTGTATGTTGGTCTGAAGAGCAAAGAGCATATAATAATTAAAAAAACAACTAATCCAATTGAATACTTACAGTTGTGCCTTCTCCTAGAACAGTGTCACCAGAAAAGACAGCATTTTCTTCTTCTAGGTACAGTATCAAGTGATCCTCAGAATGACCTGGAGTGTGATGGGCTCTACAAAAAAGAATTACATAATTAAAATCTGGATGTATTTGATGGTATACAAGACACATCCCACCATTTACATTAGTTTTATCAAAAAATAAAAAATAAATAAAAGAACAAGATTTGTCCATCATTCAATATGCTAATAAGCAAAAATAACTTTTTGGTCACCCAGTAGAGAGCACTTTGCTGGGGTGTAGGATATAAAAAAAAAGTTTTTGACAATTCAACAAACATTTTTGAGAAAACAGTTTAGCACAGGCCATTACTAACCGTAAAGTTGCTCCACTTGTGTGAAATACATGATTGTCTTCTATAAAGTTGTATGGAATACCGCCTAAAGAGAATTCTGGAGCCTTGGTTCTGGGAAATTTAGATATTGTTGGCTGAGAAGCTAAAAAGAAAATAGAAAACATAAAATTAAGGCATACAGACATCTATGTGGGTTACGAGAGTATTATTTCTTTAAAAAAGATTAACAATTAGTTTAGATTATCTACTTGTAGCAGGGTGTTCCCTACATTACTTTAAAAGAAAGAGTTAGATCCCTAAGATCCTGAAATAACCTATCAATGAATAATTTTCAAGATTAAAAAGAAATAAATAACTTAAAATCACTTTAGATATTAATACAACAAGGTGATATGAGAAAGTTCCCATTTCTTGACTGTGTTGTGATTGTATCATTCAATAGAAATGCACATGCAGCAAACAATCATTAGTACCCAGCCTACAGAGTCAGTCTGCCAATAGATTGCATGCTATCTTCTCATGTTCAGTTATTATATGAGGTTAACACTGTATTGGAACGGTTCTACAATCTTTACAATTCAGGGAACATGTCTGCATTAAGTTTGGGAGACTTTCAAAATGCTTCAGCAGTTTTTTGGCAACTATCCTTTGGATCAACCATAGGCCATTAAATAGCATGCTCATTTCAAGGTCAGTCAAGTATCAGTTCAAGATGAGGAGTTTTCAGGCTGAACCAACACCAGCAAAACACAAGAAAATGTGTAAATAAAAACAAAATTTGCAAACCCAACTGTCAGTTCTCTCAAATGATTGAAATCAGTTATCAAGTCCACCAGGAGAGGATCCTAATCTAAGAACTTTCTGATACTACCTTGTCTATATAATAAATGTGAATGTCACTGTGTCACACTTTTTTGACTTTATTCCTAGAGGCTATAGCCCAATATATCATACCATTTTGGAATCAGGTCAACTCTGTGAGTAAATTAAAAACATTCCAGGCCAGATCCAAACCCACAATCCTGAAATTTTGGACTCCCAAGTTTTCATTACTGCGATTGTTTTCGGTGATTTTTTTAATATGATTTTTTGTGACAATTTTTTTTTTTTTTACGATAACAATTTTTATAACTTGGAAATAAATTTAGTAATAATTGAAACTAATGGCAAAATCCAGCAAAAGTCACCCATGAAATAAAAATAATTGTTTGTGTGGAAAGTAAGGACATAGGTACATCAAATTGTCTTTAAATTAAGTGGCAGCAGAAGAATTATCATTGAACTTTTAAAAGCTTAAATATTAATGCAATACTTAAATGCAGCGATCAATTTTGAGTTCTTCTGTAGTTTATTGTTGCCTATCGCATCTACTCCTCTCTACCTATTATGATGAAGGCTCAATCAAGTGCCCTCAACAGGAGCTAGCTTAAATGCTGCCCAATAGGGCGTTTTTTAAGCTAGTATATTATAAAAATAGATATCACAATTTCTAAATCACTGGGACTACCTAAAATACAATCTATATTGATGTATAGATAAATTTTTAAAACCAAATTTTTAAGAAACTGGTTACATGAGATTAAACTCTATGCATGATAAGAAGAGTGGAAATTAAAAGCTTCAGATGTGAAACAATATTTATCAGTTACATGCAACAGAGGAGAGAAACAGAAAATAACGGAGTGTCAAAATAAAGAGTAAACTTTTAAATGGGTAATGGTTTCATGACATTGAAATCTGTTCTTGATGAGAAAGATATTCAACAGTTACAAGCATCTATAATTTCTGCTTTCTAAAAGATTTATATATATATATATATATATATATATATATATATATATATATATATTTCTAGAGTGATTCTAATAATACCATATTTATCTTGCTAAAAATATTGACACAACTTAAAAAATTAATGACCACATCATATTTACAGTACTTTATACTTGTATACAATAGTGTGAAAGTATTTATAGCAATAACGCTACTTTTTTTGCACTAAAGTTTACCTAATAAAAGGCTCAAGAGGGTTACTGATTGAGGCATGTGATGTGAATGAAAAGGAAAGTGGTAGGAGGTGAAGAATATGAGGATAGGGTGAATAGATAACAAGTGACTTGAAGAGGTTAAGATTGTAGTGTTCAAGAAACATCCCTTTGTTCCTAAAAGTAGCAGTTCTTGAGAAAAAGCTGTTTGAGTGGAAGTTCCTACTTACAATTGTAATATGGAAGAAATGAGGGTGATTCAATTCTGCGGATGTGGTATGGGTGGTAATTGTAGTGTTTTAAACTAGTGTACCTTCATACTGGCTGTGATTAAATTGATAGCATTAAATTGTGATTGTTATTGTTGGTGTATTAATGTCCCTTGGGACTGATGTCATCTGTTAGACTGGCAATGCTGGTTAAAATGCATTTATATCTTCCACAAATTATATATAAATTTTTTCTATTAACTTTCACTTTTCTTAATTTTCAATACAGCTTTCATAATTTACTTTCCATTTAACTATTGTTCTGGCAAAATATATCTAGATTACTACAATTCAGTTAATGCATAATGCAGAGTTGTAAATTGGAATTAATCATTACACATACCCTTATTTGAAATCTTAAATTAACTTACATTAAAATTTCTTAAATATTTTCATTATATCCAAGCCTATGCTACTTTCATTATCAAATGTACATTGAAGTTTCTAACATTTCTACCAAATTATCAGTCTATATACAAGCAATAGATCAAATAATTTCATAAAAATTACTTATCTTTTAGCAAGCAACCAGATTCTGTCCTTTTCCTTATTCTCTTATTTTCTCTGCATCACATTTAACTACAAACATAAGAATATTATAACTTTTCATGTTGAAAATAAACCAATATAAATGAATGATTGGTATTACTATTTTATTCCTACTTTCAGCTTAACGTAGGATCTTCAGAAATCATGACACAATTGTGTTAGAAACCCAAAGAAGGATTTGGGGGCAAAAAACATTTGTGATGAAAACAAAGAGTAAGAAATGAATCCAAATGAATTGATCACAGAAATCCAGAGTGATGGGACAGAGGGAATATTAGCCAAAATGTTTTGATGGATAACAAAGATGAAGTAAGTGATCCAAGTAAATCAAGGTATAATAATAATAATAATAAGAAGAAGAAGAACATCTCAGAAATTCAGACGAACATCTCAGAAATTCAGACAAGAACTAATTCACTTTGCTAAAATAAAATCTTCCTGCAAAAACAATAAAACAAATTCCGTTGAAAAAAAAAAAAGATTGAAAATAAACTTGTTGTTTTTTTTTAGATTTTCTCATGAAACAAGCAGCAATATCTTTTGTGATCCTTACCCAGCGCTATTTATCTAACATTTATACACACCACCTTTCCTCTCCCTTATGCTGGAGGTTTGTCTATAAAAATGAATAATCACTATTCAATTTATGCACTAACAAGATATACATGCAATGTAATGGATTGTGGCTCAGTATAAGAAATTGGAGAGTAGAGTTCGAATTCCAGTAAAGTTTGTTACATTTACTTGTGGAAGGTATGAATCCATCTCTTCTCCCTCCCCAGCTATGAGTTAAATAGCAGGGCAGACTGGATTCTATAGCCTTGGTTAGCAACCATTCTAGAGATGGTGATTTGATAAAAATCACTCCTCTTCCAACAAACCTAAACCACTCATGTGGATACATTGGCCTATGAAAATGCACAGGGACCAATATTCCTCAGTCATGTGAGTGGAGCATTGTGTCATAGACTTTTTTATGCCCTAACACAGGAACTTCAGTAACCATTATACATTTTCTATTAACCTGTATTTTAAAGTTGTCATTTCACATTACAAATAATGTTTAATATTTCATTCTGTTGTTTTAAATTAATGCATCCACTCAACAAATGTACATTGTTGAGTTTTTATCATTTTTATCAAATTATCAGTCTAGAACAAATTACCTTTTCAGTGGTGATTCTTCTTGTAATCACCACAACTCCTGCAAAAGGACATAATTTCCCAACCTTTTATCAACCTTCACTTTTGGTATCACAAAAAAAAATAAAATAAAATAAAATTTTTAAAAAATATATGGTGGGGATAGCCTAATGGTTGAAAAATGAAATCAATGAACCAGGAGTTTGCATTCACTTCACACTAATGCCATCTCTTCTCCCCATAACACCACTATGGGTAAAATAGCTGGGTAGACTGGACTCTTGAGTCTTAGTTAGCAAGCAGTCTGGAAGAACAACTATAAATTCAAAAACAGAAGCAGAATCCATTCCCCTCCCCAGCCATGTGTAAATAGCAAAAATTTATGAATAGGGCTTGCAATCCCACTATATAAAATATGATTGGATCAGTCCCACAGCTTGTGTACCAATCTATTATCTAGAATCAGAAAAAAATGATTACAATAAATCTAATATTTTTATAAAGCTGTTAAATATTCTTCTTGGATCACTCAACAAAGACCACCAACCAAAATAAATAATTTTATAAAAAAAAACAATAAAAACAGTTGAGCCTTGAAGATAAATTAAATTCTTACCTGATTGATCAGCAAGCATTTTGCAGATGTCAGGCACTCCACCAACATGATCAAGGTGCCAATGAGTGACAATGATCTCAGCTATGTAACTGTCGTTGGCCTTGAGAATCGACTGCAGCAAAGAGAGATATTCACTGTTATTGATCTCACCAGTATCAATCAGCAATTTTCTGAAATACAAGTACACAAAACATCCTATTAGTTTGTTGGAATGAAAGAGGTGGACATCTATGCAAACAAAATTGTCATAATTGGTTAGGGTTTGAGGGAGAGAACTAGCTTTCCCAATCATACCAAAATAGTCTAGCCAAATTAGGATTCTTACAAGCAAAAACCTGCCTGCTGGGATTACAGTTACAACCTATAGTCATTTTTTAATCCTTTTAATGTTCAAATGAATGTAGATATAATTCATAAATCTACAATTAAAAAAGGAAAAGAAAAGAAATAAAAAGGAAAATGGCATCCAGTTATACTGATGACTGCGATCATATACTAAGTTACACTTTTGTATTAAGCAACAAAAAAAAATAAATAAATAAAAAGCATAATAATTAACACCAAGTATAATGAATTAAATTCTGAGTGCTCTAGTATTGTGGCCTTGTGCCAAGCTGAGCTTCATCACTAACTCTAAGTAACTGATACCTTTTTCATCTGCTGAAATGTTTCCAGCTTTTGGAGAAAATTTTAGCTTTTTCCTAAAATGCTTTCCTTTCATGTTTTGAACTAATAAGAAAGAAAAACTATTGCCATTAGTGTAGAATCAAATTAAATGCAAAATGATGTTGCATGGCTCATAGTTTATCTGCTTGTTTTTCTAATATGGTAATAATGTTGTATCTTCAGTTAGTTTCTTATTGCCTCAAAAACAAGTCAAATCTGCACTTTTCAACTGCTCCTGAATCTTGAGATATCTCTTAGACCACATGGCCAGATTGGCTTTCTAAATCTTACCTAATTTCACAAGGAAAATAACATTTATTAAAATATTGTTTGCTTCCTTTTGTTTTCACTTGTTCACTCATACACTCTCATGCATACCACATAAATAAACAATGATTAAGTACGTTTCTTGAATTTTGTAATTTTTTGCTGAAGGTAATGTTGTCAGCATCTTAAACCATTGGTGATTTTTCACTAAGGAACATCATATGTGTAAACATCTTTTGCTTTAGAAACAGGAAATGTTAATGTTAACTATTTTTTGTTGAGAGTAAATATACTTCTTTTACAAATATTTATGCATATTCAATTGAATAAATAAGCAACAAATCACACATAGCAACATGTGTTAATCATTGTCATCAGTGATAATATTATACCAAGACTTTAGGTTTTTTTTTTAAATTATAGAAGTAATCTTTTGTTCAAAGTATAAAAATCAACTTTTCCTCATTTCTAAAGCAGATGCTGATGCACATGGGTTTTTTGTTAGGAAAATGGCTGTGGTATCTTTAATTAAAAATTTCCTTGATTTTTTTTTTTTAGTAGTGCAGCCAGTCTTATGGTGAACTGTACCTCGTGTGGCCCACTGTTCAAAAATGGTTGCCCATGACTGTTTTAGCCTCTCCTCTGCACATGCCAGGATAACTAACTTGGTACAGGCCTGTAGTGATAAATTCCTTAAGGACTTAAAAAAATAAAAAATAAAAAAATGTAATTAAGGCCATCATCTGGAATTCTAATGATTACCCCCCCTTTTTTTTATCTGAAGCTGCTGCAGGTTTGGTTGGCCTAGGTAATTACCACACTTATAGCTAAAAGTTTTCACTGTTTTGAATAAATAAATAAAGAGAATAAAAATTTGATCTATTTTTTGAGAATGATTTAACTTTCTCTTCTCTGTTCAGTAAAATGAGTACCTCAAATATAAAGGTGGTTTTTGTATTTAATATTCCCAGTTGAAATATTCAGGCCAATAGATGTAGTTGGATAAAAAAAATATTGTTAAATTAAAAAATAGAGTTTCTACTCAAATATGAGTATCCATCAAAAATAACTTTTTAATAAAATAAATTAAAAATAACAATATGTCAGATTTAATCCATTTCCTAAAAATATAAAACTATGTGTATCTATAGTTTTTAGTGTAATACATTTCTAAGTTATCAGATGAGTCTACTACATAAAGATTTCTTTAAATATAGCAATCATTTTTTATGGTTCAGGTAAACTAATATAAATATATAATTAAATTTTCAGTTTTGCATTAAACAACAAGTATTTAAAGCAAAAATAGGTGTAATAATGAATATTCGGCAATCTTGGACCTTTGTGCCTGAAAAAAATTAGTGTCAAACAGACAGTTTTTACTTTGACACCACTATTATTTTAACTACCTTCACTCCTGGGCAATATTTACTTATTAGATTGTTTATTTACACTATTTATTTATTATATTGTTTGTTGGAATGGTTGGTAAGACATTGGCTAATTGCCAATCAATTTGTACTTTATAAAATGGTAAATAATAACAATTTCTTCAGAGTTGGTTCACATATTTAACTAATTTAGTAAATGTTTATAAATTTATGAATAAAAAATCGTTTTCATATTTATTTCTTTATAAATTGGTAAATGATAAATATTGCATTGCATTAGTTTAAATTGTTGAGGAGTAAAGGTAGTTAAAATAATAGTAGTGTCAAAGGAAAAACTGTCCTTTTAACACTCCGTTTTTTGGGGGCTTTTTGTGGACATTGAAGATCCAAGATTGCTGAATATTCTTTCAAAAACTAAAAAACAATTTGAATGTATCACCAATCCTTGCTAGTCAACAATGCAGCATAGAATAATGTTAAAAAATAGACTGAAAACTCTGAGTATTATGATAACTTCAGTAGCCTGAAGAGTAAAACAACATTACATGTTGAAGTTAAAGTACAAAAGTTCAACATAACATAGCTTACTTGTGCCTTTTCTATAAATATTTTCATGGAAATTGTTCTTTCCTCTTTGGTACCTCCACTTCATGAATTTAAATGCTAGATTGGCAGATAGGTCTCATCCTTTTACAGTTGAAATGGCAAGATGTAACCAGAGTCTATAACACTGTGCTGCTATTAACTGAATGCCATAATCTTTTCCATGGCTGTATAGTATATGCTTTGCCAGAGTTACATACGGTTTAAAATTCAAAGTTGTTGTCATCCTAGATTGGTTACTAACCACAGCTAGAGAACCCAGTCTACTTGGCTATTTAACCCATAGCTGGGAGTCCCAAAATGTCGATTTAATTTTCTATGCTTTATAAAATTCATACAGTATACAATGTTGAACTAACCTCAAAAAACAAAAAAAATCTATAATTTCCCCTGTACCTACCATAAACAATAAATATCAAATAGAACAGATGCTGAAATAAAGTTTTATTGATTATCATTTGAGCTTGATTTTGCAGTAATTGGTTCAAAATTTGCATACCTAATTTAAATGTGATATCTACTATTCAAATCCCCATCGTTTCCTAAGCAAATGGCTCAAAATACTTTGTGGATCTTATAATATAGAAATAAAAAGAAGAAAAGAAAAGAAGAAGAAAAGTCAGTGTTTGATTAGAAACTGAGGTTGTACTTATTTGAAATTTTAAGTTATTCTTGCCAGATGTGCATAGATCCTGATACACAGAAAGCAAGTTTTATCAGTTTGATCTCTGCATCCAAGGTTTTGACATCTGGCATCTTTTCTATGTATTGTGTCTAATGATAATTCCCTTGGAATACATATAAGGGAACTAGACACTATACAGTCTTATTGTAAACACATGACCACAAACCTTTATCAGTCTTTCACTGAACAGAGACCTTCATCTCTATGATGTGTTTTGATTCCCTATTTGCATTGGTGTGCACAAAAACTGGGAAAGACCCAGTGTGCATGCAAAGGAATGGAAAGTGAAATATCACCATGGCAAAAGACAGATCCTCTTTTCAGTATACTGGGTTCTTTATTCATGGATTCCTCTGACTGCCAACTCATTCACTCTCTCTCTTACTGTCACACTCTCCATTTTCATATCACAATGGGTCATCACCCACCATCACTACCAGACAGCTTCTGACTAGCAATTCTAGAACACAGCATGACTATATCGGCTCATAATAGGAATTCTCAATTCCAGTTGAGTGTCACTTTATTCAAAAGTTTTTTTTATTTATATATTTTCTTCTCTCCCTACTTGTAGACAGTGGGTGATTACTTTTACTGCTGATTATAAAATTTCCAGTACTTCAAGCCTAGATAAAAAAAAAAAACATTTATTACTCATAATCAGTAATCATGTGTACTTGTAAACTCTACACTGTTGACAAAAGATAATTAATTATCAGCCATAGTCTATTTACTCAAAATATATAAATATATTCACGAGTGTAACTTATGCTGTTCCAATCATTTTGAAATGTTGATTTATTGTTGTTTTTTTTTTAATAATGTGGCACAAGGTTGAATGGAAAGTGGGGTGAGGCTGGTCAACATTAACTACGCTAGACCTAGCTAATCAGATTTATGACCCACTCATCCATTACAATTGACTTATTCACCACAAGAACTCATCCATCACCATTCAACCTGACATGTACCTCACATTCATAGGGAACCTACAAAACATCCATGGCATAAAAACAGTCATTTTGGAATAACTCCAAAACACTTTCCCCACACCAATTGATAGGCAGAAGCACACAAATTAATACTGGAATTTCTTCCTGCCCAATAAATTAGGCCAGTTCTCAGTTTCATATAACTGAGTCCCAGTCTGTCTTGAAATCAGAATGCTATGTTCACTTATCCGAACTTGTGCATGAGTCAACCCCAATTCTTAGTTTGTTAACTTTTTGTGATATTACTGTTAATTTGCCTTGCATATTGTTTCCGTGTTTAATATTATTTCCCCCTGTTCGTTTCTTTTTCTTGCTATTGCTTATTTCAAATTTCGTCAATTCTGTTTGTTGGGGACAGTTCTGTCATTTATTTTACATTTAACCATAGCCACTCACTCTACATATAGTAAAACACTTAACTATATGAAAAATGGAGGAGGGGAACAAAAAACAACTAGATAAACAAAATTTTGCTTTTTAAATTATTAAAGAAATATTTTTACTGTATTTGAGGATTACTAAGCTTAGGATGGCACAAGGCCAAATGTGGCAAGGTAAGGAGAGTGATTTGCTCGTGTGCTTATTCATCTTAATCAATGTGTAGTGCTAGTGACATGGCAAAACTTTTATCAAGATTTCTATTCACAAGACAAAGAGTATAGAAAAGGGAATCTGTATCATTCCTAAAAACAATTACATTAAGTGAACATAAAAATAGTCATAGCTGTAATTGAGATAAACTTTTTTTATTTTTTGTATAGATGACCATTAACAGCCCCACACCCACCCTGGACCCCCAAAAAGCACATTTACTAACTACACTATTATAGAAGTGTATTAATATCATTAAACTTAATAAAGCACAAGGCCAGATAGTATAAGGAAGATTGGTTCCACTAATCTTCCAAAGAGTAAAAACCTGCCTGCCTTGAAAATAGCCATTTGAAATCCTGGCTTTTACCTGGGCCAAAACACCTGTGGCATGATTTAGTTGTGAGAAGAATGAGATCAGCGAACCAAACAGAGGTCGATTATATTCATGTTCTACTCATGACCTTAAGAAACCACATGACTCCTCTTCACCTAATTCTAACCATGACATATCACAATAGTTAGCAGAGAAGAGGAGGAGGAAGTGAGCACTTGTACAAATCACTCTCTCTAAGGAAATTACCTGCGCAAACAGTAGAAACAAAACATCTGTTACAACTACTGTAAACCTTGACAGGCACCATTGATCTTTCCACTAAAGTTTTCTCATTCACTTTCACGCCTACATTATCACCTTGCTTAGGAGCAATCGGTTAAAAAAATATATAGTTCAAGTATTAAGATTGTCATTTCAATTAAAATCACTTAGAGCTGATAGGAAATAACTTTTATAAAGACAAAATGTAATTCAAAAGTGAAATGAGATTACTTAAAAATTTAAAATTTCATGCTAGATGGTATTAAGTCATTTTAAGATGTAACAGTCATGAAGACCTTTTTTTTCAAAATCATTTCACCCAAAGCAAGGCAATAAAACCACTAAGATGCAAGGGATTACAGAGTGTTAGAGAAAAAAAAACTATTGATGAGAGAGAACAATAAAAGAACAAAAGTTACAAAGACAATATGTGTATCCCTAGATATAGTGGAATGTAAACAATCTTCTATATTCTCACATAATATTTTTGCCAATAACATGACAGAAAAAAGCACAATAACTGCATTTTAGAATATTGTTTAATTACACTGGTTTAAGAAAAAAATCTTCTGAAGAAAGCTTGCAAACAGGTATTTTTTTACTAATTTTCATGTGGTGGATTCAAATTTCTGAACAGTTTTGTTCTATCACTTCTAGTTTTTTGCTTTCACACATCATTTTTATTATACTGCATATAAATTCAAAATATGTGTTTATTTTATCTATTGCAAAAAACAAAAAAACAGCATAGATACAGATCATTGATGGAACTAAATTACTTGGATAATATCATACATACATGTCATAGTAAAACAGTCAGAAGTGAGTTTTGGGTTTTTGTTTTGGATGATCTCATGTACTCTGCATCCAGTATGTTGCACAGGAGCATCCAGAATTCCTCCATCATGCTGGGTTCCACTTGCCTTGGTATTTCCTTTCTGTCTAAATAATACCTGGGTGGAATCTTTTTCCATGTTCATCACTCATTGCTCTGAGGTTCAGAAGGAAGAAGTTAAATGTGGGAGTGGAGAAAGTGAATTTTGAATGACATGCAGCATTCCATATCCTTATATGTCTGTAATAACTTCTTGATACACTCTTGGTAAACTGGTATCTGTGTATTACCAAGGAAGTCATAACTTAAATGCTTCCCATGCTCTCTGTTCATTTAAGATAAGAAGCTCTGTGGTAGCACAACCTGTTTCCGTGTTGAAGAATGAGGCAAGTTTTGTGTCCTGAACTTGGTGATCCTTACATCTGCTGTGACCAGGTTCCACTGCTTAAAAGCCAGGATATGCTCTGACTGCTGCTTTGTTAGCATATGGTGGCAGAACAAACAAGAAACAACAGAGGTTTAAAGAAATAAACAATTGTATTAACATAAACTACAAAAATGTCTCTTGTTGAAAGAAGGATATAAGTGGAGTTATAAAAGGTGTCTGCAGAGGTGCACAGTAAGTGAAGTTGGGTGAGTTGTGACTTACTGCAGCGACAGCCTGTGGTGAGTTGTCTTTTGGAGATGGGAGGTTGCTTTCAGACAAGTGTTGTGAATTTTGGCCAAGATGTTGTCTGACTGCCGAAAATGTCTCTTTGATGTGCTTTTATGTCCTTTCTTAGGCTCAAATCAGACCTGTTTTTATTTTGTTTCTTTAGTCAGGAGTAGGGGCTATTAGGTGGAAATTCCGGATTGTATTGCTTAATTTTTATCTTTGAGTGTGGATCCTATACATAGTTGAACGGAATTTTAGTTCAGTCTTGGGTTTCAGAGCATTCACATCTGGCCAGTGGTGGAAATAAGTGTAGCATGAATCAGAGGAAGATCTGGTTTTAGGAAGAATGTATTGGCAAGGGCATGCAGATCTTCCTAGGTGATCCAGTGGGGCTCACTGCCACTGAATAAACATGGATATTGTCTTCAGAAGAAACCGATTTAGCAAAATATTCCTCTGAATGCAATTTTTCATATGATGAAAGAATAAGATCTTTATGTGCTGCGTGTGTAGGGACAAGGAGATCATCTGAGTGAGGAACAGCTCTCATAGTTGAAGGAAACTTAGAATATTTGTTTTTTTTTTGGGGGGGGGGTCTTTTTGTGGGGGTGGGAGAAACATTGAAACCAATTGTATTTGTTAAACAAAAATAATGAATCATCTGCATGGCTTCTTTGCTCTCTCTGGACCATCCGGACAAAAAAGTCGAAGGCTGCTTTTTTGTCATGAAAGCATTGTAACAGAGTTTATAACAGATGTGTGGTGTCCAGGATTTGTCCTGATCTTTAATTTTACAGTTAAAATAAATAATGTAAGCAGTTCTCAGGAAAGGTGTAATTGTTTGTTGTGCAACTGTCGTGAAATCCCCACACACATAACACAGAATGAATTTGCCATGTTGATGCATCCTCAGTGTTTTGAAGTGACTGTGGCCATAGAGATATGTTAGCTCATAAAAATATGGGAAACAAAAACATTGATCATATATGTTTAGTTTTACGTCCATATGTACCGGGCATTCGAATTTGATGAGGATTTCATTTACCACAATGAAGTTTAGGCAGCAGGGCCAAGCTTAGGCCGCCAAAATCGGACATTATGTCAGTTTTAAAAATATATATATAATTCCTAAAAATTTAAATTAAAAAAAAACAACACAATGACCTAAAGGACACATCTGGCGAATTTGAAAGGATAAATTAACTGATTTAAAATATGGTTTCTTCGTTACACAGGAATTACCATGTTTCAAAAAACCGAAGCTAAAAACTTCAAATTTAATTATATAATTAAAAAGCGTTAGTTCTGTTTCATCTTCAAGTGAATATTTATTCTCTGTAAATTTACATTGAGCACTGTTTTTGTAAAAATAAAAATATCAATAAGAACACCGGATTACTGTGCTTTCTTTTTAATGTACATGCTTTCAAGTTTGCCAGATGTGTCTTTTATGTCATATACGTACGTATACATGATCTCAAAAACTAGAGGTGATGAGTGAAATTTCATGTCGGAAATCAACACCCTAAAATTAGGTTAGAGACCATTTAGAACGCTTATTTTTATGCTTTCCTAAATTTCTTTGTAAACCAGTGTTGTTTGCTAGTCTAATTCATTTCTGTTGTATCATTGTATGTATTTGAGCTAAAACTCAAAAACTATTATTTTTTTAAAGTAGTAAAGCCTCTAAAAAAAAAAAATCTATATTCTGGATAAGCATGTGCCAAGGAAACAATCAAAGAAAAATAAGATCAATTAAAAAAAGTTAGAAAATAATATACCGTCATTCAATTTTATCTTAAAATAAAAAGTGGTTAATGATTGAATAAAATGAATTAACATTCCATTTTGCAGTTTGCTTAATAAAGAATGATTTATTTTAAATGAATAAAATTTATTTTGTATAAAAAGAAAAACACGTGATAAACTTTCAACACAAAAACATTCATTTTTAAACTTTAAACATGTTTTAGTTTGTGCAATGTACACGACACATCAACAAAAAAAAAACCCTAACATCGTTCAATTACGTTTTTTTTCTTAAATAAAATTGGCAAAAATCAAATTGAAAATGAACAGAAATATACAGAAAATTGTTTTCTTGTTTTCAGATTAAAAACATTTCCTTTACAAAAACAAATTTCCATTTATTTTTATTTTTATCTATAATTTAAGAAGCGTAAAAGAAAAAATAGTAAAGAGAAGTTAAACGATTCTTTGTATTTAAATTTTAATGACAAAACAAAAAGAATAAATTCTAATAATGAATTGAATTGAATATTATTCTTAAATTACGCCCGGTTTTTAAATATAAATCTTATTAATTAATAATAATAATAATATTGTTCCTCATGAATTTGTACTTTAAAGTTCTTAAACTTGCAGTATTTCCCGTATAATTTTTTTTAAATTTAAATAAATTAATGTAAATTATGAGTGCTATTTTTATAAATTATATAGGTAACCCTGCAAGTTAAAAATAAATAAGTTCTATTATTCATTTATTTTTTTTAAGTAATTTAGGATTTATTTTAAAATAAATGCATTGCTTTCAAAATATTTTTAAAAAAGAAAAACATGAAAAACTAAAAAGATAAGAATTTGATGTGTTTTTACTTTTTTCTATTCTCAACAGGACTTATTCTTCGTAAAAATCAAAATCGCATTAAAACTTATCGATTTACTGAAAATTCAAACAATATTGTTTCATCAATATTTTTAAATGAATAATTAAAAACTGAAAAAATAGGTATGCCGTTTTTTTAGTTGCTTGTCAATGACGACAAAAATCACATTTTGTTTGTTTAATTTATTTGGCTATTTCTTTTTTCTTTCTATTTCCAAGAAAATTAAGTTAGATTTCCTTAAGTATTGCTTTTCTTTTCTCAAATAAAATAAACCAGAACGCAATATCAAAATAATACCAATAAAAATAACCAAACATCTTTTATGAGCAAATGTGGGTGAAAAGGTGATTGTAGAGAGGAGGAGGAGGGTGAAATACGAATTATTTGAACTTTGTAAAACAGGTGAGCAAACGAAAAAGGTCCGCTTTCCCAAGCAAAGGAATAAATAAACTGGGGACATGCAACTATGACCACTAATATGTTGATTGTTAAAAATAAATCAAATTTATAGAGAGCAAAAACCGAAATTGTCTATTTACCTCGGTCCGCTGCCTATCAAATAAGTGTTGGTGCCTTGAAAAGTCATGGGCCCTGGATTACAACCCAAAATCCTGCTGACACGGGTAGTCAGTTTCTGAAATTTGGGTATGTAAGATAGTCTATTCATGCTTGGCACGAAAATAATTAAGGTAAATAAAGCAAAACAATATGTAAGAATGTTGGAAAATCACTGATAAACAAAAGAGCGCCTCCTAACGCCAATGGTAAGAACTTTACTTTTTTAACAAAATATTATTATTTAGTACTCACTCAGAATGGCTTATTGATTTAAAACACTAAGAATTTAATTTATTTTGGCAGTATTTTTCGCATTTGGAGAAAAACAGGTTGATAGGAAAACAGCTAGTAGTAAGGAAGACAAATTTAATTCCACAGAGCTCTGCTAATTTTTAATTTATTTTATTTTTATTGAATTAAATTTCGGTCTTTTTTTTCTTCTTACGAACTGCACCCCCACCTCACTCAAATAAATAAATAAACAGTAAGTTGGCTTGACAATTTCTATTTATTTGCTTAACTAACCTAGACCCGTAGAAATAGGTACTTTGGTTTTAATTATTTGCACTATTCGGACTATTGTCCTCATCTTTGTTGTTATCACAACGTTTCGTTCCACTGAGCATGCACCGCCATTCCTTTCGTGACGAAACAATGGTCTAAGTGGAGTAAAAAGCGTTGATCTGTAAATAGTGGTTCTGAGTTCAGTCCCAGAGTCGGGCAGTGTGTACTGTACTTGCACTCAGTGAAAAGTTTTCACTGAAAACGGGCGAGCAATAACTGGAACGGTACTAAAAATAAAATAATAACTAGCTAGAGAGACGATATCCCTAGACATGGGCAGTGGAAGAAGTTTACCCCCGTAGATTAAATAAAAAAAAAGGATTCAGTTTGAAATTCCCTGTTACCTAGATCGAGGGCACAACGTGATAACAACAAGGAAAATTAGGACAATAGTTCGAATATAAATACTAGTTTAAAAGTATGTCTTCATCCCAGAAATACCTTTAAAAAATGAAATTTGTGTGGCTGCCAGTGTCAGAGCTAGCTTTTTTTAAGAAAGAAAGAAAGAAAGAAAGAAAAGCTGACTGGTTATCGTTCCGCTCTCTTCAGAGCTCAATCGAAGAAAACAAAACATCTGTTCACATGAGAATAAGAAAACCAAGCAAGTCATCGCTTCTTTTTATTTATTCCAGGTTGAGTATAATGTCCATGGAAGTTGAATACTAAGAAGTTTTTTTCTTTCATTTACTCTTTTATTTATTCACAATATAAGGTAAGAAGACCGAGGCTCCAAGTTTATTTTAAATTAAAAGTTTTAATAATGTAAACCGCTATGAAAAATTTTAAAGTAGGTTAATTTTTTAAGTGAGTAAAAACTAAAAAGTTATGGTAAAAATCCAAGTTTTTTTAACCACTTTTTAAAATATTTCACGGTGATTAAAAAGAACAGATGTCAATAAAATCTTGATTTTTTTGCGTCCATTCATTTTTCCTATTCGAAAAAACAATTTTTTCCCAACTATCCTGTGGTTGAGTTTTTCCTCACTATTTTGCCCATACACGATGGTCTTCTTGTATTATTGCACCAGATCAGTAGTTCATTCTTTTTCTTTATACCTATTCTCTGCTATTTTTCAATTCCATTTTTGTTGTGTGTGAGTTAAATTGTATTTATTTCAATGACAATGAAAGCAGTCTATTTCGTCAAATGTCTAAGTTTTTTTAAGGTTTACTACGTCCATTGTAAAAATTTACTATTTAATTTACAATATTTGTATTTGTAAAAAAAATCATTTATATAGTGACTAAACTCCACATCTTATTGTTAATGAAATATACAGTGTACAGACTTAAAACTTTGAATAATTAACTGAATTTTTAAAAAAAAGATAATTCGGACTTTAGGGAAATTAAATTTATTTATCGTAAGCAAAAAAAAAGAAAAAGATCTTTGTCCTGAACCCGAATTTTGCTAGCAGCTCTATAACAAAAATAAAAAACAAAAGAAATATTGTCAAACAAAACAAATGTATTGATTCGCAATATAATTCAATATAATGATTCGATTTGGGGCGAGCAAGGATCTTCTGTGGGTAGGTACATTACAGCCTGTAAACACGCACTTTTTGCGTTGAAATCAAACAGCACTGAGTGGCTAACAGAACTGCTAACAACATATATATAAAAAAAACAACTAAAAAACAATTCAATAAGGTGGGGCAGTAAAACTCCTGTGCTTGCTTTTTCAAATTGTTATTGCACCAAACAATGTTTTAAAAATGACTTCAAAACATTAATATTATTTATTTTTGTAACTCATTATTCAATTCATTTTTCAAGATTTTTAAATTAAACTGTATCCTATGTTAGTAGCGCAGCGGTCTGCGAGCTGAGTAACACTTGGCCAGTTCTCCCAGTTATGAGTTTAAAATAAAATATAATACAAACAGGTTCCTTGTGTAACGGTCAGTCTAGGACATGGCCGGTAATAAAGTTACAGGAAAAAAGTTCTAATTTTTATTAGAAAAAAAGCCATAGTAAAAAAAAAATTCACAATTTTGGTTAGGAAAAAGTCACAATTTGGCTTTACGAATGACTTATGAACCCATTGTAACAGACTTTTGAACCGCGCTTATTACTGTCAATAATTTCTATGGCAGAAGGCGTAAAAATTATTTTTCACTAAATCTAAATCCAAATATTGTTGATCCACAACGGCATTGAGATCCGAGATTTCCACTATGCACGCTGTCTTTAAACTAGGGTAGAGTTAGGACTAGGAGGGTTAAGAAAAAGTTTAAAGACGCAGAAACATCGTCTTCTTGTATCTTTTTTTTTTTTTTTCCTGTGACTTTTTTCGTTTTTTTTTGTTTTTTTTTCTTTTGACAACTTTTACCTAGATTCATCTAAGAGCAACTCTGAAATTAAAACCGCGGAGAAGGAAATACAAAAATTCTTTAACTGTCGTCTTCAAGAAGTCATAGCAGAAAGAAAAGGAACCTGTGGAGAGAAATAATCGCCTACGTCCCGAAAGCATATGGCAATTACAAGTGAGAAAAAGAGAGGTTTCAATTTCAATAAAAATAACATTTTTTTAAATTAAATGAAAACTTATTGAGTCCCTTTTCGATGCTAAAATGGGTCGTTGTTTGTTAATCGTTTTTTTTTATTTTCGTGACTAGTTTTTTTTTTAACTTTTAAATAAGTAGAAATCTGTACAGAACCAATAAATTAAAAAAAATGGTTATATTTTAAGAACTGAAGTAAGCTTCAGTAGTGAAATGTAGAGTTAATTTTAGAAAGCGTGAAAACTAAAAGCATTATTATTTATTTATTGTAGTTTGATTTGCTTTGTTCAGATATGACGTTCATTATTTCAGAAAACTTATCCTTTTTGAGAATAATTAATCTAGATGCCGATGTTCAGTTTAAAAGTGAAAAACAACCTGAATGGAAAAGTGGACTGGAAGTGCGTTCATTTACGCAAATGTAGCTTCGAAATGGATCCTAATTCCGTGCCACTGATAAAAGAAATAAAAGGAGTTTATGAAATTCTAAATAAATATGGATTTTATTCCAACTGATTTTTTTACTGTGTTTTTATGTCTTTATTCCAAATAAAACGTACCTTTATTTCACAGCCATATTTGCGTAAATGGGCACAAAATCAGGGTTCATTTTTACATTCAATTCCCACATCGGCAGCCATAAGTATGTGCACAAAGTCAAGGTCCAGTTTGGCATCATAATTATATTGTAAACTGAAACCGCACTTAAAATTATTCGTAGATCCCACATTCAAAGTTAATCTTCTCAAAAACGAAAAATTTTCGAGAGGAATAAATAAATGTCATATTTGAAGATAATAAAGCAAACATAAGAAAATGCATTTTCATACAAAAGTTTAAACGGTTCGTTTAACTTTAACAGACTTTTTTGTATGAAAATAACTGTTTAGTTTACTTTGTTTAATGTTAAGATAACCAAAATAAACAACTGTTTTTAGCTTTTATTTCGAATTATTCTGAATTTATGACGGATATATGTATTATTTTAAATTAGTATCCGTGAAAATGTCTCTATATTTTGGAAGCTTAACCATCTAGTTACTGTAGTGTAGTGTTTATCACTTCTTTTACTTTCATTTTCCAATTTCTTGTAATTCTCCTGGCAATTATTGATCATCTTAATTAAGTTCGAAAAGATGAAATGTATAATTAACTAACGAAAAATAAATATTTTATTTGAACTAGATCCTCTGTCTCCACACTTTACTCTTTTCCACCCTGACGCCTATTTAAGAATCTTAATTAAAATTTCTGCAAGCACGTTGAATCTTGAATCCTTATTGAAATTAATTAAAAACTATTTGAATTTCTTCTAAGTTTCACAAAAGCGGACAAGGGAAAAATAAACTATGTATATATTTATATTGTTTAAAAATATTTTAAATGCTGAATTATTAGAATGAAAATTTTAACTAACAAGATTACAAAGGTTGAATCTGAGCGAGAAAAAATTAGTTACTTTATTAATTTTTTTCTCGCTTATATTACAATTTCATTGTTTCCGTTTAATTTCGTAGAACCAGATAACGTTGATATGATATTTCTTTAAATCGCCATGACAGCGGAGCGGAATAATATATTTCTTTACTCGGAGGCAAGACATTACGTACCATAATAGAATAGGTTGTTTTTTAACACAATCTCATTTCCTTGTCCGGCGTATAAACTACTTTTTACTCGTTACAAAACAATAATTAACAAGTTATTAGTGTAATGAGTTAAAGTTCTAGAGGAAATAGACAAAAAATGACCTTATTTAGAAATTTGGATTTAACGATTTAAAATGAAATTACGTAATTCATATGGATATTATAGTGGTTTCATAAATATTTTATGCAAATAACCAAACAAACCCGTGCAAAAGAAATATTACAGAGAGAGGGAAAAGACATTTTTAAATTTTAAATCTGTAGCAAAAAGCGCGGACGTAATAGGCAACAGTGTCACGTGACCCATTGTAACTTTTAGAACCAATTAATATTCAGCCCGCTTAAATCTGAACTTGTTAGCAGGAGCCCTCAAGTTTGCATCAAATAAAATACTTATTGCCAAACCATAATTTTTTCTCTTGTATTTTATTTTTAGTTTAAATTTCTGAGACGAGATATCATTTACAATAATATATATTTTTTCATTTTGTCTTCATATTCAGTTCAAAATTCTTTAACTCGGATCGACAACGACTGAAACGTTGTGATATAGCAAAATGAAGACAATAATCCGAGTCTAAATAATATAAATATTGAATTATTTTATTAAATATTCATTGCTATGCGAATATTTTTCTTTTACACTGTCTTTATCGCTTAACTCTACAACAAATTAGGCCAAAAAGACAAGCTAGACTAGAGGTAGAGAAAAAAAATCAAATAAAAAAAAAATGACAGGCAATCTCACATGCTCTGTGAAGAATTTAACTTCGCTACTATTTTACATAATGCCAATTAATTTCAGACTACGTGTATATTAGACCACACAGTCTAGCAGTAACTTTATTACAATCCGACCATGTAACAAAACATCCACTAAGTTCAGTTACAGTTCATCTTGCAAATACTTGAGTTGTATGGAATACTGTTTTTGATTATATACTTTACTAACTTTCTTCAATTAAATTAAAAATAAAGTAGATTATATAGATTTATTTGTAATCCTCATGACACTTTCATTAAAAAAATTTAAATAGATATTTTAATTCATATCGGCTTGTTTTATATAATTACTTAGTCTTGAATTTTAAAATAAATGTTGTGCCCTGACTTTTTTTTTCATAGTTGATTTTAAATTTATTATTCCAATAAATATAGATTTTTTTTCTTTTAAAATCAAACATTTACTTTTATTCAAAGCAAACCTTAGATTAAAAATGTCTCAGAAAAATGTAAATTTCTCAGTTAATGTCATTTAAAAATATAACGTGTTATTTATTAGGATGTCATCTGTTTGTCGATGCAGAGAACAACGGATCAAATCCGCATGCGAAGATTAAAAACCAGTGGAATGAAATACTTTTTAATAAATTATTAACTCTTATGGTTAATAAATTAACACTAACACTTTTTCAGCAGCAAATATTGAATTATTAGATCCACCTACAAGTAAGTATATGGGTCTTTTTTCCACTGGAGGACGAGAAACAATCATTAATTTCAAGATGAAAACGATATGTTGAACTTGAGGTTTTATTGAAACAAAAACCTCAAGATACCTCCACTTTTTTGCTAAAAAAACAGAAAAGAGGCCCCAAACAAAAACAAGTTTTATCGTCAAAATGTTTCTTAAGAGGAAAGTCCAAAGTATTTCTTTATTTTATTTTTTAAAGTTTTTAAATTTTACTTCTTTCTAAAATGTTTGAAATTTTGGTTCTTGTTTTTTTAAGCGTCCAACGGTGTTTAAACAGAACTGGTAATGGAAATTTTTGTGCCTGTTTTCTGGTAAAATAATATTAATTTGGAAAGTGTTGCAAAAATCAAATAATTGTCGGATTTTAATGAAACTTTCAGAACTTATTAAAAAATGAATGAGTTTATTTTTTAAATTATTATTTTTAGAAAATCTTGGTATTTGTTTTTTACATCTTTTGCCCACTTACTTAATTTCATGAAATTTTTAGAAATTAAATTCCGTACTCCAAATTTTTTTTATTAGTTAAATAAAAGTAGGACACCTTGGAGAATGTAAATCATCAATTTTTTTTTTCAAATTACTGCTACTTTCCCTAAAATCTGCTCAGAATCGTAAAATAAAAACTGCAATAATAAAACTAAGTTTTTAATTGCTTTTTTTTTTTTTTTTAATCATATCACCCCAAGCAAGGCCGGAGGCCACTATCACGCAAGGGGTTAAAGAAGGGTTGGAGGAAGAGCAGATAGGAGTGGCAAGGGAGGGGATGTGGAGAAAGAGAAAGACAGTGGGTCGATCAAGGCAAGGGGGCCACAAAAGACCCGAAGCGAGAGCAGATAGGAATGAAAAATGAAAGGATGTGGAGAAGGGAAGTGGATAGATCAAGGCAACTGGAGATGTCGATTGATGCTACACTTAAACCGTTGGAGATTGTATTTGTCAGGGAAACAGTAATAGGGAAGGGAGTGCGAGACATGAAGCTATTGGAGTAGAAGAGACGTCTACATCTAACAGTTTCCACGGTGTAGGGGTGGGAGCAGGATGCCAGCCTCGTGGGGCGTTTAAATTCACGAGGCCTGGGGACAAGCGAACGCAACTCCTCAGAGCAATTACCGTGGAAGTACTTGTAAAAAAGGCAGAGCGAGGCAACATCGCGTCTGTGAGAGAGCGACTGCAGACGAGATGACAGATATGGGCCAATCACGTTGCCTATCCGTCTCTGGATCTTATCAAGAACCCTGAGGCAAACAGCAGGGGCCCCAGACCATATATGGCAGCAATACTCCATGCAAGGGCGAATGGTCAATTTATAGACTTGAAGGATCGATTGCGGGGAGAAAAATTTCCTGGCTCGCCACAGGGAACAAACTTTCTTTGCGATGGCTGATGCAACTGACTCGATGTATTTGTTCCATCTCAGATCAGCAGACAGCGTGAGACCGAGCAGCCACAGGGAGGAGCTCTCGAAATAATAAGGACATTACATATTATATTGTAGTCTGAAGAAGAAAAAAAACTTTCGATAAATAATGAATAATAAAGAATTGTTTTCATTGTTTTTAATTATAAAGTTTCAAAAATGTTTTAAAAATTCTTCCAAAGTTCGTATTCGTTATCTTTAAGCGAAGACTATATTTACTAAGCGAAAAATGAAAAGCTTAAATGCAAGTCATAACTCTGTTATTTTTTTTTAATAATTTTTATTTTTTTTTTTTTTTATGTGTATAAACGTGCTGATTTTGAGAGTATGGGTGACACTATTAAGCAGAAAATAAGATCGATCATGATAGTAAATTTAAAGTCAACATTACTAAAATTAGATTGTGGAGAACATTTCCAACATTTTTATTACTGAGTACTTAAAAATTATATAAAAAAAGTGTTCATCCATCCTTTTCTTAAATTATGTTTTAACAAATAAAGTCTCCATAGAACAAAAAGTGTCAACATCTTGTAAATCACTCGTTAAGTGATTTACCAGGTGTTGACTGTTGACAATCGCCACTACAGTTTGTTTTAAAAATCCATTTCTCTGGTATTTTCAACTTAAAGTAAATAATATTAGTTTCAAATCAGATTAATTATACTTTAAATCAGCTAATATTCCTCAAATAAAGTTTCAGAAAAATATATTTTATTTTTGGAAGATTCTTAAAGTCAAATTCATTGTGATGACAGATGGCTAAATAAGGGCACTAATCAGCTATTTTTGCCTCCGCACCCCCAAATGAATCTACTCCAACCAATAGAATTTCTGTTTGAAATACACTACAGCATATTTTGCTTACTGGAAATAGTAAATAATTCATTAACTTTCAAATAAAGCTAAAATGAAATCTTCAAGAAAGATTTTTTCATTTATGAAAATCCACTTAAACCTTAGGTATACCGAATTAGTGTACATAATTCAAGAGGAAAAGATAATTTCACTGTCTGAAATGAAATACTAACTGCAATTAATTATTGCAATCAAATTTGCGAAGAAAGGGAAAAGCATAAAAAGCCACGATATAGTCTTTTTGGAGAAAAAAACATTTTAAAATTAATTTATAGTAACACCTCTAATAACTAAGAAAATTTACAAACAGAACGTAAAAAACATTGTTTCTTTAAAAAAAAAACTGATATATGGAAACATGGTGATACAAACTTGAAAGCTAACTCTTAAAAACCATTCATTTTAAGGAAGTGATCAATTGATTCATTTTTTTGTTTCTTTGCTTTTTAATTGCGATTGAATTTGACAAAAAATAAAATATCCATGAAGTGGGATTCATGCTCACTTGCGAAAAAAAATGAAATTAGACAGCAGTCATTCACTTGCCAAAAGAGTTGATTCCCGTCTCCAAGTGATGGTCACATGGAGAAACTCACGGAACATAATCGGCTAACATTTTTGGTTGAGAATGTTCAATTGGTTTCAAAATGTCTTCAAGAGGGGGATGAATCCACTACCACCAGATATCTTAATAAAATGTCTCATTGCTGTCATGCCACAATGCTTGGTGAAGAAGAGATTGCATGAAAATTAGGACCAAGTATTCTCCCAGAATTAGCATCTACCAAATACTAGAAATCAAAATATTTTACCCACTAGTCATTCTGAATAAGAAGCCAATTAAAATTACAATTAAACAGAAATAATAAAATTGTTATCATAATTTTGAAATCATAGAAATTAAAAGCAATAGGATCTATAATATAGATCCATGAATTTATTATTTGAAAATTGAGAAATTATTGTTTGAGGTGATGAAACATTAATCCTTCTCATTTGTTGATATTTTCTAAGCTTATCTTTAGAGTGTCATACACTGTCAGCACTCCCACATTTTTTAAAAACAACCAAGAGAAGAAGCTTTACCTTCCAGGAGTAGCATCTCTTATAAAACTGATACAGCATATAAAAAGGGCTTAAAAAAAAAAACAAATCAAAATGTAGTATCTGTCCCAGTAGCAGACACCTGGCTCACAACTTCAGCCATCAACCACAGCTCCAGCTCGCCATTGGCTGCTGTTCCAGCCAATCATTCTTGCCAGCAGCAACAATATATGATAAACTGTCCTTTTCAGGGTAACAAAACTGTCCTTCAGGACAACATTCTTCTCACTCTCTGCATAAACATGCAGAGGTATTTTTTCCAAGTGTACTGTTACCTTATTTTTGTTTATGTATTTTCTTTAAAAAATAAACTTGGCAATATACTTTTTTTACTCAAGTCTTCAATTTTTTGTTGTATCATCTTCTATCATTCAATATCTGTTTTGTGCGCCAATATACCACCTGGAACTAGAGAACCAAATGTAGGGTTAGAAGATTGTGTTGTACCAATATTCCAGTTAGGGTGGGTCTGTTTTGAAAAGCAGTTTTTTTAAATCCTAGCCTTTAGCTGGACTTGAACACTGCCCATTCCTGCTTTTGGGAAATGTACTATGATACAAGTATAAAAAAAAAAGAAGAGATATTTCAAAAAATTTTATTTTTAATTTGTAATCAATTCACCTGAAGCAAGGCAATAACACTACTAAGACACAAGAAATTACTGGAAATGAAAAAGAAGAAAAAACATTAGAAGTAACTGGAAACCTAATCAATATAAATTTCAGGGCATTAGAAGTATTAGAAGTACAGAGTTGAAGTAGAATTTAGAAGGAAGCAGAAATCCAAACCAATACAGGAAACAAGGGTTAAACCTCTACTCTTGTTCAAAATATTAGGAATGTGTGTAAAATGGACAATAAGTTATCTTAACGTAGTCCAGCTCAGGGACATAAGGAAGGAATGGGAGGGTTGTGCCAAATGGGTTGTTAAAATAAATTTTAGGAAAAATTCAGTGCTTAATGATCAAATTTATTTTGACAATTGCTCAATAAATTCTACTTTTGATTATATATATCTTTGGTAGATAGTTTGTATATGTATATACATCATGTACAGTGAGCTGGCTATTGAATACCTGCACTACATTTCAAGGACATCTACAAGAGGGACTTGAAACTTACAGGCATTAATTATGGTAGCTGGATGATGACTGCAGCAACTGGCATCATTCTGTTCAAGTAAGTGTCATCAAAGCAAAACAAACAGCTGGATGTCAGAAGATAATGCAGGAAATAATCTCAGACTACTGTTCCTCTTTCCAACTTCATCTGTCAGAAGAAATTGCCATGCAAAGAATGGACTATTCAGATGCTGCTGACAAAAGGACTGAATTTTGACCAAACTGGGCACTATGAAGGTAGACTGAAAAGTTCATAGGCTGACTATGAAGGAAGGATGTTACAGTTGTGAAAAATGGTTTTTCATGTTAAAATCAGGAGAATAGGGAGAGTGATCAACCAGTTCAAAGTTTCAATCATGCACAGCAGCCACTGAAACCAAGAATGTGTGCTGGAGCTTTGTCCTAATAAAACATGCCCATTTCATCAGTTTTCCAACGCATTTGGTCTGTATAGCTTTTGTGACTGACTCAGTATGTTGGCATAGTATTATCCAGTGATGGTGTGGCCCTTTTAAATATAGTTAGTAAACATAATGCTTTTACATAAAAAAAAATTTGGCCATCACTTTGTCTGCAGTTGAAATGAATCAGTTAGGAGAGGTGTTTCCACCTCATTGGTTGTCCCTGGGTTAGGAAACCAGCTGGATTCTGCCTCATAACTATCTGATTTTCCCATGATGTGATCAGTCTGTGGCACTTTTGATCAGGTGTCAGAAGACATGGCAACCACCAAGCAGAAATCCCTGTCATGCCAAGTTCATTGAGATGAATAGTCTCAACTCTTTAACAGGATATGCTAATAACATTGGCTATTTGATTTATAGTTAATTGCCTGTCATTCATCACTGTGTGGTGAACATGATCAATGTTTTCCTCGGTGGTGGCAGTTGCAGGATATCCAAACCTTTGCTCACCTTCAAGAATCTTCCTTTGCCTCCTAAATTCAGCTGCCCACTTTTGCACTGTTGATAAAGCTGGAGTATCATCCCCTGATGTAGCAATCTTATTAGCATGAATGACCTTGGAGACTAAAACATTTTTCTGCAGGTACTTGATAACACCACAATGTCAAATTTTGTCCATTTTCAAGAGAAGTTGCTACTAGTTGCATTTGAAGTCTTTGAACAGTCAGTTTACCTGGAAAGGAACAATGTTGGAATTAATGCATGTAAGCTATAGCCCTAGCATCACTCCTTCAGTCAGCCTATGAACTTTTCAGCCCACCCTTGTACCATAATTGCACAAGTGGATACCTATACTATATATATATGTGTGTGTGTGTGTGTGTGTGTGTGTGTGTATATATATATATATATATATATATATATATATATATATATATATATATATATATATTTAACTTAGTTAATATTTGAAATATTAATAGAAGGTTATAATTTACTTGTTTTTCAACTGTTTAGTTGTAACTTATGTATTTTTTAAAAACTATATACTATAAGCATTTCAGAACATTTGTATACATTCAAAATTAATTTTGTTAAGTGTTGGTTTTAATTTTTTAATAATGATAGCTTCAAGAATTTGTAGTTTCTGCTTATTACTTTCTTGATGAAGTATACAGGTATTGTCCACTAATATTCTTCTAAATTCTGAATGTGGACAGGAATGTTTTTGTAGATGTTGAGTAATGAAGGATGAATCATTCACATGTGGAGTAAGCCTTCTTGATAACATGATTGTGGTATAACCAACATATATGTTAGCATTTTGTTGGAAATGCAATCTCCCAAAGGACATTTAAATTGATATATAATATTGTTTTTTTGCAATGTGTTAATTGGTGGCAAGGAATTATTGCAGATGATTAAGTATTGAATTTAGTAAAGTATATATATATCCCCTACAGATCCCAGTAAAAAAAATAAAATTATTTATATACTATACTATACTAAATTCGATATTACTAACTTAATCATTTGCAATAATTCCTCACCACCAATTGTGCATAACCTGAATTGTTAATTGTTTAACCACAAAAGCAAAAATTTATTTTGGATAAACATGAGCCTTGGGGAACACCAGCATTCATGCAAAATGAACTGGAGGAGAATCTGTTTAGGAGAACATTCATTTCACAGTTAGTTTGGAATGATTGTATTAAGTCAAATAATCAACCTGAAATTCCATATCCCTGAAGTTTATGAATAAGCTGGTATGCCAAACCCTATCAAATGCTTTAGAGATATCAAGAGCCACAGCTCGAGCTTCTTCATTATTGTAAAGTGCTTAGTAAACAAATTCATTTATGACTGTAAGTACATCAGCAGTAGATAAGGCAAACCAGAAACCATATTGTTTGTCAGAGAGAAGATCATGGGATGTAAGATGCTTAACCACTTTGGCATTGATTAAAGCTTTGAAGACTTTGCCAAAGAGTGGTAGGAGACTGATAATACCATAGTTAGATGGGTCAGAAGGGCCTCCAGAGTTCTTACAGACAGGGACAACAGATGCGAACTTCCAACAGGCTGGAAAGCAAGAGTCATTGAAGCAGTAGTTATATAGTTTGGAAAGAAGAGGAGCCAATTCAGGAGCACATTTCTTCAGGACAGCGGCTGGTATCACGTCCCCACCACTAGCCTTATGGGAGTCTAATTTAGAGACAATGCCCAATACCATCGATGGGTTTATGTGCATCTCGCTCAATAGAGTCTCAGTTCTAGGGGGAAAATTGGGTGTGGGTACACCGGGTGAGTCGAGTGTTGAGTTGGATGATAATTTTCGAGCAAAGCATTCAGCTGAGGAAGTCAGGACCTTAAATTGATTGAATAAAGGAGGTATTGCAGATTTGCTGTTTTTCAGTACGTTCTTGCAGAGATACCAATAATCTTTAGAACCAAACTTGCGAGATGCAATACGTTGTTTCATTCATTCAGCAAATAGTGACTTTGCTTTATTGAGGACATGCTTGCACTCATTACAGACAGAGACAAAGTGGTGTCTGTTGCAATCAGACATGTTGCTACAGTACAAACAGACAAAGTGATTCCTATGGGCAATAGCAGCTGAGCAAGCAGCTGAGAACCAAGGGGATGAGCACGATTTAACTTTATATTTTCTTGCAGGGATGAAAGCCTCAATTCCAGATTTTTACTCTGGAGAAGACCTCAGAAGCACATTTTTGAATGGAGATTAAAGACCACATTCCAGGGGACATCTTGAAGGAAATCATGGAATGAGTCCCAGTCTGCTCATTGATAACAGAAAGATGTTCTGTTGGTAGGAGTTTCTTTGCTGGGGGAGGAGTAGAAGGAGATGTTAACAGACACTATGGCATGATCAGAGTTGCCAAGAGGGCAGAGCTGCATGGCATGAAAAGACTCGGGGATGGAGGTAAAACAGAGATCGAGAAGGGAAGCCTTACCATCCTGGTTACTGGGGAAACATGTAGGAAAGTCAACCACTTGTGTGAGGGATTAAGTAATTGAAAAGATAAGGGTTTGTATGCCAGCAAGGTCAATTATAGAGTTTTTAAGCCACTTGGTATGGTGGGCATTAAAGTCACCAAACACAAAAATATGTGCAAATGGATGAAGAGAGATAGCCTTGTCTATATTATTAGAAATGTTATCGAGAACACCACAGTCTTGGGAGGATGGAGAATGATAGAGGAAGAAGAAGTAGCATACAGCATTGAGAAGAGATAGACAGAGAAACATGTCTGAATGGTCTGGAGATTCAAGAGTTCCCTAGCCAGTGGGGGATGATCCCTGATGTAAACTCCAAGGCCATGTATGTGGGTTTTAGAGTCTTTTCTAACAAGGGGAAGATAACTGGAGATCGAAATGTCAGAGGAGAGGATAGATGAGTTACGGTTGGTCTTGCAGAGGACTATTAAATCAGGAGACTTCTTAACAAGGAACGATTCCACACTGCAGAAGTTGGTTTGAATGCCGTGGATGCTGGAAAAGGAAATGTTAAAGGGTTTGGGTGATTTTTTTAGAGCTGGTTTAGGTTTACTTCTTTGATCGTTTGTTGTCATGTTGGGTAATGTTGGCAATGAAAATGAAAAAGCCTGAAGTAGTAGTAGCAGACGGTCATCAAATGTGACATCGGTAGAGGAACTGGTGCAGCCTGCAACATAATGTGGCCTTAGGGTTGCTCACCAGAGCTGTGTGCAGAGACACCCTTCCATGCACAACATGGCACTACAGACACCCTGATATTATGCACCTGTTGATCAGAGCAGCTGCTCAAGATGCTATGCAACACTTAGGGCTCCTAACTACCAGTTGGGAACAGCAACCAGAGAACTATCAATCCAGTACCCTCAGAATGAAGAGACATTGTCACAGACTGCACACATCACAAGAGAATTATGATAATACCACTATGGAGGCCAGAGAAAAGGAAAGGAAAAGTCCTGGGTACTGGTTCCTAAACAGGAAACAAGTGATGACCTCTATACCTGTTCAAGAGAAGGGGGAGGAGTATCAACAGGGCAATAGTTACTATCTATTCCTATTGCATACACAGACAAAAAAAAGAAAAAGCATACAAGAAGCTCATAAACAACATCTGAGACATTAAGTTGAAACTGAAATATGAAGTTTCAACTTAGTTTAAGTGCTAACATGCACTTTCTAAAGAAGTCAAGTATTACTCCATGACTGTGACCAGGCATTCACTTAGTGCCCAGGGCTAGCATGAATATTCAAATGACCTCATATTCAACAAAGTTCACAATAGAAAGTAAAATAACAAGAGTGGGTAGATTGAATTCACTACAATTAGAAAGAAAGAACAGTTATAAAAACTAAAAGAATTAGTAATAATGAACAAAACAAATTAATACTTCAGTAAATAAATAAAAATTAAAAAACTTGGACTGATACATAAGAATGATTAAAATGGTATTTAAATACCTCCATGATAGTTTGCCAGGCACCAAGAACTGGAAAGCACACGGTTCTTGATAGTAAAGAATGGAGTGATTTTTTTTTCTATTCCATTTCTTGGACATGGACTACTTCCCCCCCAATTTTCATCCTAAGGCAGAAGGAGGGAGTAGTGCTAGAGTGACCATTTACATTGAAAGGAATCACTTCACGAGTTTGACTAGGCATTCACTTAGTGCCCAGGGCTAGCATGAATGTTCAAACAACCTCCATACTTCTAAACAGAAATAAGATGAGAATAGAATTTCAATCTGTAAATATCTTAATAAATAAATGTTTTCTATTAAATTATCAAAATTGTTTTATTTCTTTTTGATACTATAAAGTGATCTGTTTCCATTCTATATACACATACATACATACACACACACACATGCACATACACATATATATAGGCACACACACACACGCGCACACATATATATATGGTGGTTGCCAACTCATGTCCAAGTTAGGCCATTACTATATATCTTTTTGGACAATATCTACTGATGTGCTGAATGAATGTGGCTCTTTAGACCAGATATATATATATATATATATATATATATATATATATATATATGCACATATATACACACATGCATATATACGCAAAGACATATACATACACATAAATCAAAATATATAACTTTATTAACTTGAAAATTCAACTTAATAATAAAAAATTTGAAAATTTTTAGCACATCATCAGTAAATATGTATGAAAAATAAAGTGAAAATATCCTATTTAATAAATAAGAGATGAAATAGTACTTTTTTATATATAAAACAGAGCATGAAGATGAGCTTACACCAATTTTTGGATTGGAGCAGGAGACAGAGCCTGGATGACTTCAAAATCAATCAGAAAATAAAATTTTGATTGAGACTAAAAGTAATGATATATTAAATACACTGTATTATGGATTCTAAGGGTTAAAATGTGTTTGAATTTTAAAGCAAAATTTTTCTTAGTGTGTATAATTTTTAATGGCATATTTACTAAGGGTTTGAATAATGTTTTTTTTTTATTTTTATGGGTTAAAGATAACAGATGGATCTGTTATTGAACAAACTATACATCCTGAATTCAGCTATCTATACAACTTGCCAAGCTCTCAAAAAAAGGCCCAAAATTTTTCATGCACAAGGCAGAGGGGTGCAAGATGCAGGAGAGCAGCCATGAATAAACAGATCACTAAATTATCAGCCTAACTTTTTGAAAAGTGAAACAAATGAGCAAACACAGATTACTTTTTGTTTTGTTTTTATAATCATCATAGCCATTTTGAATTCAAATGCCTGTGTATCATTATCAAGCATTAGAATTGGAGAAAAGAACTCAATTGTTTGAAAATCAGTATAACCAATAGCTAAAATAAACTGCTTTTATATGTTATGTCCTTTAAGGATATGGGTGATCATGGCTCTCACCAATATCCTGTATTCTTTTATTCTAAGTAAACCTTTATTATCCTTCTTTGTCTTAACTGCTATCCATTTCACTTGTTAAGGTGATTATTCACTGTTTACTCCGCTTCTCTTGGCTTCACTATATCATGTAAGTGTTAAATGTTCCAAACATTCTTTCCACATCTTGTGTTCCAGAAATTCAGCTTGTTCTTTTTTGATTGTTAGAAGCAGTTTCCTTGTAGTTCTTATAAATTTTAAGATTTTCTTGTTACTCAGGTCCAGTTCATACTACTCTTGAATCCTCCCAACCAGGGAAGGCCTAAGTATGATTGGAGGACTTGGACAGTGCTTTGTGACTCTCACTATCTTATCAACATTTGCTTTTTTCTCCCTACATTTATATACATTACAAATTGAAATAAGAACAACAGATGATTAAAGAAGGAAAAGGTTTTACAGATTTTGATGTCATTCTGTATTTTTTTTGTCCAGATCTGTGAATTTGTTTTGCTCATGCAAATCTAAAAAAAAACACAATATGAAATTCACTATTTTTTTTATTCATAATGTTGAATGAGTTAAAATTATTCAACTTTTTAACAAGAAAAATCTGAAGTTGACATTAAAAATTGCTGCAAAACATTGTTAGTTGATTTATTTTAGATGGAATGATCTATTATGACATGTCTCTAATTTGTATTTAGATACATTGTATTTATTTTTCTATTTTTCTAGTTGAATTGATCCATTATTGTACATAAATAGGTTAAAATAAAATTTATGTTTTATATGAATATTACCTTATGAAAAGTGGGATGTAGTAGAGTGTGGGTCCCATATCATAAATTGAAGGGGTATGAGACCCTTGCATTGACTCTGTTGCTTACTAATATGTTTTGTTTATCGTTTTCTCAGCATTCGTTTGGAGAATAATATCTTTCTCTCTTTATGTTGTTTCTTCATCTATGTAGAGATTATTCAACATTTACTGCCATATAAAAGATTAGAAATTACATAGCAATTTAGTATTCTTTACTTTAACAAAACTTTTCCTATCTCATAATACTATAATATTAATACTAATATTTATTTCTTTATAAATTCATAAATGATAAATATTGCATTGTATTAGTTGGTTTTCATTTTTAGAATGTCGAAAATATACAATTATTCTTGTAAATAAACAATCTAATAGTGCTTAATATTTTTGTTGTAAATTCTCAAAGAACAAAGAAAATGCTTTGCACACTCTATAGTGCAGTGAAATTTGGACACTTCCCTTATATATTTTAACTGGATGTGTTTATATGAAAAATGGAAAAAAATATAATAAAAAATTAAACAGGCAAAACTTGTTGATCAAATTCAATGAAACATGTGTGAATGAATTCTTTCTGTCCAAAGATGCATTAAGTAGGACACAGCCTAATTTTTAATCTAAGCCAGTCAATTAGTGGAATCTTTTGTACAAATTTACAATGAAAATGTACGTTGCTTCTTCTTGTGCTAAGTTCACAAAAATGAAAAGAATCTAAGTGCACAGGCAGCAAATATTCATTCAAATGTGTTTTATTGAACTTGTCATAATATTTTGGCCCATCAATGCATGCACAAACACATACACAGACACATATATATACTAGCAGAAGTAGCTGTCTTTGCTTGGGTTTCTAAATATCTAAAATAAATATAAATAAATAAAATTAATAAATAAATATAATCAAACAAATTCTTTTTACTTTATAACCATTGCTTTAATGAAATGATCGTGTGGCCCAAGTGGATTATTTTTTAAGTTGTAGTAGTAGCTATTTCAAATGTTGAAAGATCTGCTTGAATAGACAACTTCAAATCATAGTTACACATCCCCTTACTACTGTAGTAGCCGACCTGAAAATGATTGGGGTAAGAAAAGACAGCAAGTGACAGGTGATAAAAGTATGTTTTCTTCTGCCACTGTAACAGGTGTGTTGAAATAGAGTTATATTAAGACACACATCTTCTTTTTCTTACATTAAAAGGAGATGTGTGTCTTTTGTATACAAACACATTTTATATGTAAAATTTACAGGATGTGTATATGACACTAAGTTCAGTTAATAGAGGTTTTTGTGAAACAGAATGTAATATGTCAGTATGTGAATAAATTGTTCAGTCTTAGGTGAAGAAAAGTTCTAATGTCTGTTTGTGGAAAGAATTTGTTGCAGGGCGTCAAGCGGGTGCTGTTAACCCCGCAAGCAGAAAAATTACGTAGGGTAATACAATCGAGGCAAGGATAACAAAGGTGAGGATTTTAAAATCTAAGCCAAATTTTATTTAGCAATCTGGCAAAAGTATGTACAGGAACTGTTTGGAGTAGTCCAATCGTGAAGTCGGGGAGTGCCAGTCGAAGGATCATTTTGGTTCAGGGTGGCAGCCCAGAGGCAGGCAGATGGAACAGCTGTATTCGGAGTCCAGTCGATCCTCAGATGTTCGCCCATAAGAAGACTGCATCGGCATTCACGAAGAGAGATGATCAGCGTAGGCAGTGCCAAGGTAGCCTGTTCGTCCTTAGAATGACGTTCGCATAAGATGCAGGTTGGTAGTCCTTAGAAGGACTATCGCATGTAAGATGGTTAGTTAGTCCTTAGAAGGACGATCACATAAGATGTGGCTTGGTAGTGCTTAGAAGGACTATCGCATAAGAATATGGCTTGGTAGTCCTTAGAAGAACTATCGCATAAGATTCAGCTCGGGCTGCTGCGAGGGTCAGCCAGGTGGAGGGGGAGCACATCGCTCTACCTCGGGGCTGAGTTATATGGCTGGAAAAAATTGGCTGTGTTTATGTCGGCCACAGTTAGCATCGTTGCCTGGTTAACAATATCTTTTGGTTGTCGATTAAAAATTACCTTCCACTTTTGAATGTACACATAAGTTTCATTTGGACACCATGTGTATATGAATTAGTTTCTGGTCATTATTTTTAGTTAGGAGGACTTGTGTATGTTTATGTTTTGCTTTGTTTTGCTTTTTGTGTTTCGATTTCTGAAAACACTGAGATTAATTAACAGCATTCGTTCTGTTTTCCATGGTAATGCTTTCAGATGTTTGAGTAGCCAGCAGTAACTTCCAGCTGGGTGCAATAAATTGCCTTTGAGCTACAGAAAGTCTTTCATTAATTGATGTGAGACAGCATGAACTGGCATAGTTAAAGCACAGTGACTGAACTTGGGGAATGTCTTTTGTGGACTGATTAGAATTGTCTTCTTACACATTTTGTGAGTGGATCAAATCATGGTGTTTTCAATTGTGAAGAAACAGTCCTGAGTTGTTCTAAAATTGCTTTCTATTATTTGAAGTTTTTCTAACATAACTAAAACTAATGTGTGAACCCTGTGCACAGAAAACACATTTATACACATGTAACTGAAACTTATTACCTATTTACAGATTTTGAATTGTGTCATTTTCATGTGTCTTTATACATGATTCATTTGTGGATTGTGAATCTTAAATGTTTTTACACTAAAAGTTAAAATGGAGGAAAAGGTATATCATTTTCCTCATTTCATGTGTTTTTATTTAAAAAAAAAGAAAAAAATGCTGCACAAACAGCAAAAAAGATATGTGCCATTTATGGAGAAGGTGCTGTAGCTGAGAGTACTGTTTGTAAGTGGTTTTCAAGGTTCAGAAGTGAAAATTTTTATCTGAAACATGGAAAACATTTCAGTAAGCCTGTAGTCATTGATGATGACCAAACCTAAATGTTGATTAAAAATAATCCTGGTTGCAAAACATTGCAGAAATATGGCACATACCATTCAGTTATTGCTTACCTGTTTACGTTGAGCACAAGTACACACTGCCCAATTCAGTGGAAACAGCTGATCAATAACAGTACTAAATAAAATAAGACCTAGATGATATTCCTAGACATGAGCAGTAGAATGAGGTCTATCCCCGGAGATTAAATAAAGGGTTCAGTTCAGAATTCCCTATAGGCTGCCCGGATCAATATACACCTGAGGAAGGCTGGAGGACACAATGGCTAAAATGTTGTAATAACAACAAAGATGAGGACAATAGCTTGAATATAAATATTAGATAACAGACATTCAGATTGTCTAATTTTACTTTGCTAAAAATTTGGGCAAACTTGGACCTTCATACTCACAAAAAAATAAGGTGTCAAAAGGATGGGTTTTCCATTGACACCACTATTATTTTAACTACCTTCACTCCTCAACAATGTTTATAGTTTCAAAAAGCGATGGTTAGAATGAAAGTGAATTCAGCACTCCAATTCCATCTTCTGGGCTACTGACAGTTTAACCATGGGCACCTTCTCTGGTATTTTAAAAAAAATAAATGTTTATATGGTGTTGTAGGAACCACCAATTTTGTTGCAAGGTGTGGACGTTTTTCAGTAAACATTTAGCTTCTGGTACATTTGTCCTGCAAACAATATTTGGTGGATTCATGTGAGTCCAGCCAAAACAAATATTAAACATATACATTTTAAACAAACTGTTAACAAAAAGAAATGACACTAATGCATACACAGTTGTAAAGGGAAGGAAAAGACATTAAGAACTTAGCTATTAAGAATGTCCTTATTTGTGTGTATGATACATGTGTGTGTGTATGTGCACATGTGTTAGAGTTCAGTCATCAATGGACCAGGGAAAAAGAACGTATGCCAGCAGGGATATCCTTATCTATATTCTGCTACATCTTGGAGTAAGCAGAAAGAAATGTTTGTCTTTATATAGACTTAAACAGTGCTACTTAATGCCAACAGGTTTTTGACAAAGTCAAGTGAGGTAACCTACAATGGCACCTATAGTTAGGGCTCTGGCGTAATATCTGTTTGTAAAAATACATTTTAATGTTACTTCTAGTCTTCATGAGTGAAAATGTATGCTACATCACAATATTTCCTATATTGTTGCCAAACACCCTCACTTTCAAGCAAATTGGCCAATACCATAAATTTAAACATTGACAATATCTGACATAAGCTGGTAATTACTTTATCTTTGTTATAACATGTGTATAGTAGTATGGAAGAGCAAACAAAACAACAGTACAGAAAGGAAAAGAGGGCAAGAATTGTAAATATAAAATTCATTTGTATTGCTGATACAGAGGATGCGAGGTGGTGTGTCTCTAAATGTGGGCAAGGGAGGCTGTTTTATAGGAAAGGTAGAGTTGCCCTAGTGTTGATACATTCATCAGGTGAACTGAGGTTGTGATGTTGCAAGAGGCCTGAAGCCACAAATCTGACTTTGCCTATACAGAGGATGTGAGTGGAATGTCTCTGTGAACATGGTGTGGGTGTTTGGAGGAGGGTGGGTCTTGAGTGGATATGTGTGTCGACAGCTGGCCTGTTGGTCATGTTCTGTACCAGTCGTTTATGAGTAGCTTTCTTAAAAGCAAATCTGGTGGCTCCCAGACTCATTTTTTTGGCATGTTTTTTCTTTGGAAGCAATGTTCATGATTGACTTCTGTTATGTTTATATTTTTTGAGAGGATTTGTTTTGTGGGCTGGATGTGATACTTGGTGCCCCTGTGCAGATGATGACTTTTATTTTGGGTTTCGCTTTCATAGCACTCACATCTGGCTGACATTAATGTAGAGTGAATCAGAAAGAAATCTAATTTTCAGTAGAGTATAACATATTTTAGGCTATTTTGATTACTTTATGTCAAAATAAAAATAAAATAAATTCATTCATATTCACTTGTTCTTGAATTAGTGCGTTCAGACCCATTGCCAAGCATCCACTTCCAGAAAATAATTTGTCTTCCACCTGTGAAAATGATGTAATTTTTGTCTGCAAATTTTTACTCACTCGCCTTTTAAAAGCCATCCTCCATTCAAAACACTCTGGTGATGGGCCTGTAACCACTGTGTCAGTCGATATAGGTCTCTCACAGACCTGTCAACCTAAAAATTTAAAACGTGGAGATTTAGATATCTAACTTTAGAAAAACAGATTTTAACAAAAACAGAAGGATTTCAAAATTTGCCCCACAATGTTAACTCTTATCATAGTACCCTCCATGCTACTTCCATTCATGTTCATGGTGGACAAATTATTACTTCAGGATCTTTGCCTTTTCTTCGTTGCATCATCCCACTTTAAACATGGCAGGCTTATTTAGATTTTATAATCAACCACTTTTCTCTTTGTTGATTGATTAATATTAACACAATCAAAACAGTCTCCTTGAACATTTTTAATACATTACAGCAACTTGATATTTAATTTTTGGATATTAAATACATATCAATCTTGGAGATGTAAATACACACCTATTATATAAACCTGTGACCTTTTCACTGATCAAGAAGGAGAAGAGAAGAGAGGAGGAAGAGCACAGGCCCCTGGATGGCTTGGATGGTTTCTGTAGTAAGTTACAGCCCACTTATTTTTGTCTGCCAGCTGGATGCTAGTTGGAAACCTTCCTCTCTATTCTTACTTCTGGCATTCCTGGCAGTTATTATTTTCAGCTATCACAGCCCCTTATCTTCTAGCATTCTTACTTTACTTCTGCCATTTCTGCACATACACTGGTCACATCAGCTTTCTACTCCCAGCTTTTGTTACTGCACTAATCAGCACTTGCAATGGCTAAAAGCCCCACCTACTTCTGGCATTTCTGGACCTGCTCATACAATGACTGCAACAGCCCCTTAGCATAGGCTTTTCTGAACTTGCGCATTTAATGGCCATCACAGCTCTTCACTTCTGGCTAAACAGAGAGAGACCATTTCAAGTGTTTCTGTTCAACCTAACTCACTTGGTTCATTACAATGCCTGCACCAGGCAATACAGCTATTTCTTCAATTGCTACTGGTCTTTTACTTATCAATTTCCAGTGTTACTTTTCAATTTAACTTATTTGGTTCACTCAATGCATCACCAGAATTTACCCATCACCGGCGTTTCCTGTCAACCTAACTCACCTGGTTTAGGAAGTTGCTGCATGCATATTGTTCAGGCTCCCAACAATCTATTCTGTATACTTGGATTAAATCTGGTGGAAAGTCTATAGTTTGACTTCACCAGCAACTAATCAATGTCAACACCAGACATTTAAACTGAACTTTCTTCACCTTTGGTTTTTTCTGTCAAACCTAACAACCTATCCAGTCGAGATAAAAGGGACCAAAAACAAACTGGGGAGGTTGGGAATTTCGACTTGGATCATAACAAAAGAGATAGTCGGGAACAGGCCAGGAACAACACTTACTCACATTAACTAGGTACACAAAAGGTTGTCTAACCTAACCAAGGGGAGGGCTCCAAAGGAAACCACCCCAATGTGACATAGGTTGACCTAAAAAAGAAAATCAAGGCTAGCCCCATTCAAACGAACCAAGCTCACCTCAGTCACCCACCTTTTGCTGAAGACTGTCGAATGCAGGCGTTTTCTATCAGTTCTAATCTTCATCTTGAGCTGATGCTCAAAGAATCGGATCAGATCCTGATGAGAAAGACGGATGCCTCGCAAGACTTCCTCCTGTTGCGTTGTCCAAATCACCATTCGGGCTGTGGCCAGCAGCATCAGAAACACCATTCGTTTCACCCTGGAATACGGGGGTGACACATTGTCACATCCGTATGCGCGATCAATAGGCATGAGTTCTTCAGGAGTGTCAACTCGCCAACATGGTCCCATAAGGGGCAGACTCAGGGGCAATGGTAGAAGGCGTGCAAAGCCGTTTCTTCTAAACCAAGGCCACACCGTTCACAGTCTGGCAAATCCGCCAAGCCCCATATGAAGGCCTTGTCATTGAGAGGCAGCCGATTCCGAGCCAATCACCAGATAAGCAAAAACTCAGGGTTACTGAGGTAATCTGCCGCTGGCGCCCAAGACCAGTAAGAGCGAAACTCATTCTCCAACACATCGAGCTGCTCATGTAGGGAATCCTTTGCAACCCCCTCCACTAAAAGACGATAGAAAACCTTCCTAGGCGGAGAGAGGTCACTGGACCGAGGAACAGCCAACAAGGCCGACCGACACTCATGAAGGAAATCCGATGGTGCTCAACCCGCGAGATGGGAGGACTGATAGTAAGGAAAGGAAACGCGTCCCTAGCAATCCCCACCATAATCGAATCCCGTCAATGTGCGGCCGCGCTGCGTAGGAAAGCCAACCTCAAGGTGAGTTTGTGGCTCACCACATGCGGCTTTCCCAGCTCCCTATGACACGGACATTGTGCACAGACTCCATAAGGTTGTGTGGCTGACTGCTTGAACTGGATTGAACGATCATATTTATTTATTTCTTGAGTCTAAAATCGGCTCCAGAGTGTTGAGCAGGAAAGTAGATTTTAGACAATTGCTACACATTTTGTGTTGTCTCAACCAATGAAAAGTTGAGATGTAAAATGTGAAGTGCTGATTGGCTAAAACTGGTTTGGTAGAAGAGTGTATTTTAATTCAGGGGTAAGTAGTAAATATGGATGATTCCATCAGTTTCACTTGAAAATAAACTCGGCAAATAAAAATCTGTTATAGAAAAATGACTTTCGCAATAACTAAATCATAGTATTATGATGAAATGAAAACTGTAAAGTTTATTTTCAAAACATGCAGACTGATACTAGGAAATATTTTCATTTGGCATCTAGGGGAGAAAGCCCAATTCATTTTTCGGTGAGAATCTTGTAAACAAAAAAAAAAAAGAAAACATCTGGCAAATTCAACAGATACAACCCCCCCCCCCCATAAAGTTAGCTGCGAACTGGGTGACCAGGATAAAAAGCAAAACGGAGTATCCCGGGATATTTCTGAGGATAGTAGTTTCATGTTCAATTTAGGATTTTTACTAGAAATTTTCATAAAGTAGAGTACTGTGTTTATTGTCTTACTCTTATTTTTTGTTGTTTCAGTGAAGTTAAAAATTGGTACGTATTGATCTGGCCATGGAGCAGTCGACTTATACACGGATATTGTGAATTGTGGAGTGCCGTTTGAGTCCTATGCAAAAGTATATTTTTTGTTACTGTAGTGTAGTGTTTGCATAAAATAAAAAAAATACAGTGTTATTTATCTCCAAGGTTTTTCTTTCGATATTTATTTGTTGAATGTTGAAAAAAATGATAAGCAAAAATAAAAAAAAAATTTCATATAAGAATAAGAAGTAGATCGAATTGATTATGTATCTTTGTTCTTACTTTAAAAAAGTGAGTAACACATGGCAGTCGATATCCTAAAAATAAACACAGATAATTGATATTTCTTAATTATAAGTTGTTATTTTTTTAGCGTAGGTCACAAGGTCAGCTCGACTTAGTTTTTAGACTGAATCTTCTTTTTTCTTTTAAAAATTTTTTTTTAAATCCTAAAAGTTTTGATATCAGAAAAATTTTACGTCTTTTAAAAATAAAAGACGTAAAATTCATATTTTAAACACCTATTTTATTCTATTTTTGAAAATAAATTACACTACACTACAGCTGTTCGCTGAGTGGTAGCTTTTTAAAACAACAACAACAAAAGAGTAATTTCGTTTCGCTTTTGATGAGATTCAGGTTTTAGAAACAACCAGCTGACGTTCGCGTTTAGTTTTCCCACTTAATCCATTGACAACAAAAACCATGACAAGAGAAGTTCACAAAATAACAATATACCTACAGAGTAGTTATATAATCATTGTATAAAGGGAAGTTTTTTCCCAAAACTCTGCCTTTAAAAAGCATGCACAAAAAATTGAACGCAGAAAAAAATTTCGACATGTCCCCCAAAGAAGTCCACTGGAAGTGGAAGACGTTAAGCAGCAGTTTGAGTATAGTATCACTACTGGTTGTCTTTGTAGCTGTCTATTACTACTACAACTACCAGAAAAGCCTGGAACCACAACAATATCCAAAAGAGTTATTGGATCAAATACTTTCAGGTTTGCTGCGAGCCGAACAGAAAGTCAATCATGTCAAACCGCGTGTGGCACTTGGTCTTGGGGGATGTTTGGATATTATAGTTAATGCTATAAAGCTGTTTGAAAAACTTGACTACAGTCCGCCTACCAAAGTTCGGCACCATTCTTCCCTACAGACCCCAGAACAGCTGCAGGAATTGTTCGCGTATTTCTTTCAGTTTGGTGCTGCGGCCGAGTAAGTAATTGTCATTATTGGAAATATAGAAATTAAGAAATACAAGTTATTTTCAAATATTTTTTTTTAAAGGTACATGACTTACACTAGACTACAAGGCAACCCCCCTCCCCATTGATATTTTTCTCAAAAGAAACACGTTTACTTTAACTCTTAAAAGTTGAAAGTTCATTATAATTCAGTTTTGGAGATTCATCTCTATAGGTAGCATTTTTACAATGCATCGATTTTTTTGTGTGTTTGTCAAGGACTCAAGCAAGAATAATAATGTAATTATTGAAATTTGATCTAAAGACTCTCCAAAGAATGTTTTCTAACAACCAATCAAAGTTTTCCGATCAAAATGTTGGTTTGTCTTTAATTTAAAATTTAAATGATGAAATTAAATTAGATTCCTCTCACCTTCTGTGTTTCACAACTTTTAGAATTTATTTTTTGCTAGGCCTGAGAAAAACAATGAGGAGGTCAAAAAAATAAAACAAAATCTAAATGACTTTGTTGTTGTTTTTCTTTTCTTAATGCAGAAGTAAAATTCACAGATTTTTTTTTTTTTGTTTTGCAAAAATTCTTTTTGCAAATTCAGGGCAAATAATTTTAAAACTGACTTCACTTATTCAACAGTTTTAACCCCAGGAAATAAAAAAATAAAATGAAAAAAGTCTGTACTGTAGACTGAAACACAAAACTTAAAAAATGGTTAAAGAAAGCTTTTTAAATTTGAACTATTGATCAGAGACATTTTTTATGACTTCCACTCAATGACCAATATTTATTTTGTAATGTTCCTATTAATTATTATAGTAATTATAGTTCCCACGCAGTGAACAAAAAGCAGATCAAAGTTTCAAACTAATTTTTCAGTCATTTTTTCCTTAGTATCAACAAGTTTGTTAGTAGTTTTTTATTCGATTAAAAAGTGATTCGCCTTTCATCTCAATTCTTCTAAGACTTTCAAAGAGATATTTTCCTCGTTTGTAAGCAATTTAGTACAAAATGTTTTTTACTACACCATGTTTTACACTTGCACTTCTTATTCGAGTGTTGATTGTAGTTAAGTTAATAGTTGTTTTTTAAATTTTAAATTCGCAGGAAGAAGTGATTTGCAAAATTAACATTAGAAAAATTAAAATAATGCATTATTACACAAAAAATGCCGATGAATTTGCAAAATAATTTGTTTCCATTATTAAAATTATGGCATAAAAATTTTATAAAAAATAATTTTAAAAAGACACTGGTAACACCCGAACACGCTTTCTTCAAATAGAAAATTGAGGCTTTTGGTTTTTTTACTTTATTATTTTTATTTTATTTATCCTTAACTTAAATCATTTTTAAAAACAGCAATTATTTTTTAAATTTTGTTAAAAAATCAAGATAGTGAAGTTAAAATCCAAACATTATGGATTGACAATTAGTAAACATTGAACTTTTGAATTATTGGGATAAAAAAAGATTTAAATATGGTTCATTTATTTATCTATTTTCTTTTAAAAAGTTAGTGAGCCAAACACCTCGTAATTATGACCTAAATTATTCACATGCATGTACTTCTTACATGAAATAAAATATCCAGCCTTTTTGAGGGCACAATATTTTTTTTGTTATTCTTTAAATAATCTTTTTTTTTTTTAATACGACTTGGTTTTTCACTTTTAATTTTTCCCCCAATTATTCTGCATTTTCCTTCATCATCGTATAACGTCAACAAACTTTAAGGGTCAGTCTTCTTTTTTCATGTTTTTAATTTGTAATCACTTTCAAAGTTATTGGGACCTAAATATTAATGCATTTTTCTAAATGCTTTGGTATTAAAAATGTTAGGAAAATTTAAGAATTTTCTACTCACTGAGAGCTGATGCAATTCAAAGAAAATAAAATAAAAGTTAGAATTCGGTGTAAGCACATTTTTACATATTGAAAATAGGTAAAAAGTTTAAAAAGTATTTAACAAAGTTTTAAATTAGGAATTAAACAGAAATACTATATGGCGGTAACATTTTTTGCTTAGCTCATTAAATTAACTAGCCTTAAATACCTATAATAAAAACAAAAAAAATACTGGGTTTGGATCAGCATTTCTGTCTATGAAGGATCAGAGTATCAGTGTTACTGTAATGATGTGGAGCCATGTAGTTAATGTTTCTAGGCAATTTACATTTTACAACTTCGTCTTGAGCGAGTTCAACCTTTCAATAGTACCACCCATTGCCTCAAATGAGGTGAAATGCTTATGGCTATGGTTGCAGAGATTGAGTGATTTCTTTTCTTTCTTTTTTCCTTCCCCCTAGCCCATGTACACACATGGATACTCCGTTATATTGTCACATCCTAACATCATGATAGAATACAGGATCTGTGTAGTATCTGGTTCTGGGCATTCTCATTGCACCAAGTGTTACACTGGTTGTGGGGTTTGGGCAATTTTTATCTTTGACCCAACATACTTTCATATTAAAGATATTTTGTGATATTCTACCTCTGTGGAAGAGTGAGCAAATACAGAATCTGTGTTATCTGTAAAAAGTGTTATGGATATACATATATGGATTTTGATTATTTCAAAATGATGTAATATCTGTAAAACGTATCACACTATATATATATATATATATATATATATATATATAAGGACAAAAGGAAAACTTTTCTTAACCAATACATTATCTTACATGGACTTTATCAAAGTAAATGTAAGGATTTTATTTTGCAACAAGTATTTATAAACAAAGGTAAAAATGTTATTAGGTTTTAAAAACTTATAAACTTAAGAATGCTCATAAATATTCTTTAGGCAAGGTAAACTATGGAGGAGGCTAAGTAAAGTAATTTAGTGCCTAATAAATGTTACTGTTGTTTTTGTTTGTTTTTTTTATTTATAATGTAATTGTTATTATTTTATTTTAAGCTGATAAACTATTTATTTTAAATAATGGAAAGTTTTGAATGAAAGTGTTTTCTTTTAATGTTTAAAAAAATTTTGTTTGTATCTGTTGGCTTGGAGAAGATGTATATCTTTTAGGAAAGGAGATATTTGAAAAAAACACTAATATTTCAAGAACTTTTTTTTTTTTTTTTATAAAAAGGCTTCCTTCTTTGCAATTTTAAATTAATATTGTACTTCTGTATTCTTGAAAAAAAAACAACAGTTTTGACAAAACCATACAGGTCTGAAATCTCAGAGTACAAAATTAAAAAGTTATTTGTATATTTTTAAGAAAAACAAAAATTAACTTTCTTTTTCAGAGTTGAATCTAAAAAGACTGATAAATACTTGTTTTTTTCATTAAAAAGGAACATTTAGAAATATTCTATTCTGTAACATCAATTGTGATATAGTATATGTCCAATATACTGACGATGATGATGATGCTAAATGCAATACAATGATCAGAAGTGGGGTACAGAGGGTACAACAGCCCCAGGCATCCATATCGAGACTGCATCCAGTCAGTGTGAAATAAAAATTTAGTTTATATTTACTTTGAATAAAGTGCTTATTTCATGTTTCAGCTGTTTCTTTCTCAAATTTTCTCAGTATTAGGTGCTATAGGCCCCCCCCCCCCTGCTTGAGTCTTAGGGGCATACAATCAAGGAATTAGCACTGGACATCACCAAACCTCTACATGTCATTGACAATAGTGCTCTATTGTACACAGCTGCAAATTCTAGTCCTGTCATCTAGTGTTGTTTAGAACCAAGGCTGGAAATAAGAAAATGAGTTTAAAACTTAACAACAACAACAATGGCCTCTGTCACAAAAACTCTTTGGGTAGTCTTTTTCTATTTGTTGAAGCAGTCACGACGGTCAGAACAAATACAGGTTATCTCCATTTAACATTTGTATGCATGCTAAGACACTTAACCATTTCAAAGACTACAAGATCACTGACAAAGCCTGTATGTACATTACTTTATAGAAGAAATTGCAGAAAGTGGGGATTTTCTTTTTTACTTGTTCATGCTGAGTATAAAAATTGAGAAGAGATTTAATTATTAAAAATTGCTTTCACTAGACTTTGGTAACTATCCTACAAATGGCTTTTGTTTTTTGGCCTCATAAAGAGCCCAGTGTATAAGGTGCACCAGGTAATTGGGAACATTTTATAATATAAAAACAAACTGAAAAATCAATATATTAAAAAAATAATTGTATACAATTTAGGAAATTATTTATTTAATAAAATCTCTCTTAGCTTCAAAGACAACCTCGATGCAACTACATGCCCGGGTCAGGTTGTTCTTATTAATATTGGCCGTCATGTCTAGCAGCCTTCAACAACCTATTTTTGCAGGCTGCAGTTTGGTCTCCCTCTTGACAATGCTCCAAATATAGTAGTCCAGAGGAGGAGGAGGAGGAATCAAATAAGGAGGCCGTGTGTTGGAGGTGACATGATTTTGTGGGTATGTGGGCCACATGGGAGAGAGTAATCCTACTGGAACAAGTATAGCATTCTCTTTGATCTACAGCATGATCACTGTTTCCACTGTCCAGCATCGTGATGGAGGCAGTGACAATGACCCTGAGGTTCTGCAAGAAGAAGTGAAGATTAGGAGTGTTATGACAGAGCTCTCCCTTCCTCAACAACCTCAGGAGTATCATAGATGATATGAACTTGGTATACATCACTGACCTCTTCACAGAGCCACTTGTCATTCATCCTGTTCAATTGGCTACTTTCGAGAAGCTCAATATCTCTTGAGCCATCGTGCCACAATCACTATTACTCGTAGCGGGATGTTGACCTAAAAATGATTTCAAAGAGATATCTGAAGTCTCAGGAAAAACACTGAGTAACTTGACAAATAAATTGATCAAGGTTGGTCAACTTGGCTCAATTTTTGATGAGTACACTTTCTTGTATGTCTTTAGATTTTACAAGTATAATCTTGACTATTTAAAAAGGAAAGGCCTCTTTTTTCATCTTTGATGAACCATGCCTCACCATGAAAAATATAAGTTTTTAGATTTATAAATGTGGGAATTCTGATATAAATATCGCTGTACAGATTTTAGAATTTTTAAAATGCACATATTTTAGAAAACCTAATATATATTCTAGTTTGAGACATTATTTTTTCTTTATAATGTTCTGTTTTTCTTAACATAAAACATGTCTGCCAAGACTTCTTGATTTATCCAAGTAAATATTTGGGAAAAATCAGGTACAGGAGTCAGATGCATGCATCGTTTGGTACAGATATGTGAGTATAAATATAAAATAAAATTTTCTTGACTTCAATATATTTGCATCAACTAAAAGAATTAAAGAATAGCATCTCCAGATATAAAGCAACAATTAAACTCAATGAATACAGCCAGAACGTTTGGTATTATCAAATGGCAGCTATCACTTTTCTGTTATGTTTTTGATATCCTTTTGTTTTAATGACATTTTAACATTCTGCAGTTTTGATGCACAATCATCTAGACAGTTTAATTTTAATGTAGCTTTAAGTTGTTCAAAATCATGTAATTTTTAACCTATTTATTGTTTCTGAGGCTAAAAAAACCTTAAGTCTCTGGATAAAGTTTTGCTGTATATACTAGTGGGTGCTGAGAATTTCTCAAACTTGAAACAAAATCTGATGTTTGCTCATTTGGCCAGATTTTAGAGAAATGAGTTGGACTAAAGACTTTTCAGTACCCCCTGTGTGTGTGTGAGAGAGAGAGATAGTTTTTATGATTGTAGCAGGTCTTATTTAAACCACACTAGATAAAAATCCATTCCTGTTTATAGATCTCTAAGATTAGCTGCTGTGCTTAATGGTAGGATTTTCTTTTCTTTTTTAGGCGTTATGTCAACAATGACACATTCTTTGAAGAATTATGGAAAAATGCCAATTCTATAAAAGAACGAGAGTGGTTTCTTGGAGGCAATGCTTTATCCATGGCTCAACGTTTGGTCAAAGAAGGAGCTGAAGTCCTCTTAGGAATGTCCTGTTCTAAGAAACTGCGGGCTCTCCTCCCTCCAGAAGTTAAAGGTAAAAAATACTGTCAACCTCTTATTGATTGCGAGCCATATGTTAAAAATGATTATATTTCTCATCTGATCTTTTTCTCTAATTTATCAGGTGTGGTCTTAAGTAAATGATTTTGATAAGCTTATTATTGAATGAACAGTAAAACCATTTTTTAAGAATTTGATCAAAAATAATTAAAAAAATTTTTTTATTTTAATATATTTACACCATTTTTTTTTTTTTTTTTTTAGAATGCAAGTTCATGTTTTGTCAGAAGCTGTTTAATTCTTGCTTTTGTGTTGTCTGCTTTCAGAGCTGTAGAGTGTTTTTTTTTTTTAATCATTTCACCCCAAGTAAGACAATAAAGCCACTAAGATTCAAGGGGTTACTGAGTGTTGAAGTGTATGAGAAAAAAAAAATAGAAAAACAACTTAAAGCTACATTAAAATTAAACTGTCTAGACGAGAAGGAGAGAATAATAAATGACCTAGAATTAAGGAGACAGAAAATAACAATTGTCATTACATTTAAATTTTTGAAGATCAAACGGGAAGAGAGTTCCACAAGTGAGAAGTGCGATAGAAGAAACTGTTAGCATAGGACTTATGGTTACATCTAGCCATTCCAACTTCAAAATGATGAGACCTTGCCACCAATCTAGTACTGCACTTGAATTCATAAAGTCTAGGTACCGGAGAGGAAAGGTTGTCAGAACAATTATCATGAAAGTATTTATAGAAAAAGGCACAGGGAAGTTACATTATGGTGGTGTGAAAGTGACTAAAGGCAAGATGCCAAGTCAGGACCAATAACATTGCTGATTCTTCTTCGGATTTTATGAAGAATGTGTAGCAGGAGCATCAGACAAGATGTGGCAGTAATATTCAATGCAAAGATGAATTGCAGACTTATCAATATGTAAGAGAGATTCTGGGTAGAAAAATTGTCTAGCCCAACACAGTGAACCAACTTACCTAGCAATTCAATATAATCTTTCCCCTTTATGTTAGTGGAAAATGAGTTCCTCTCTTTCCTGATGGAAGGCAGAAAATGACCTCTCAGGCGATTGATAGAGAGCAGTTTCATTTTGATAATAATTAGCAGCAATAAAATGATTATAGTGAAAATGCACCCTCTAAAATAAAAAAGAAACATTTTAAAAAATAACTCACAGAATGTTAAACTTTAAAATGTATATTAAACACAATTATATTTTTTTAGCTGAATTATATTTAAGTTTTCCAATAAGTTCATAAACTAACAATGAAAGCATTTATTTTATGTAACATATTTTTCATCATAATCTTCTTTCTTGTCACCGCACTCAATTCACTGGTGAATATTAATCACATTGATTGAACATTATCCAGGATGCGATGGGTAAATTGTCGTCATTTCATGTTTTTAATTTTGCGTATGTGCATTGTTTTTGATTTTGTCAACTGCATGGTACAATGGGGTCAATTGGACACTCTGTGAGAGATTTGGAAACTGCATGTTATACTGCTTGGCATTAGCACCGGAAGCTCCAATGCAAACATTTCCGAGTGTTTGGGTGTCAATCTGAGGACAGTGCAGAGGATTCAGAAAGAGTTGGATGATATATCCCGTCTCCATCATGGTGTTTGGGGTGATCACTAGTGATGGCGATGTTATGCCTCCATTCATCTTCCCACAAGACCTCAGACTCAACATGGAGGCCTACATCAGATGCCTTGAGGAGGTAGTGCTGCCCTGGGTGAAGAGGGTGGCTGCTGGAAGACCCTGTGTCTGGCAACAGGACTCTGCACCATGTCACACAAGTAGAACCTAGTCATGGCTGTCAGACAATTTCTGCGACAACATCACCCTTTACATTTGGCCACCTAACTCCACGGACTGCAATCTCCTTGATTATTATGTGTGGGGCACAGTTGAGCGAGGGACCAACAAAACTCCTTGTAACACCAAAGATGAAGGACTATGGCAGTATTCACCAACTTAAAGAAGGAGACTGTCCAGAAGAGATGCAGGAGATTCCAAACTCATCTGGAGGACATGGTTGAAGCCAATGATGATTTTTATTGAATAAATTTTCTCTTTTGTATTTCAAGATATTTTTGTGTAATTTTGATAAATATATCTGTTAAAATGAGATGTCAATGTTATTTTCATTTTTGTGTAATTTAGAGGACAATTAATCTTAGATCAAAATTCAGCTAAGTCTCTGTTAAGCTCTGGTCTTATTGATCAACATTTAAAATGAGTTGTTCATTCATATACTTTAAATTTTTGTTGTTTTGTTTGTTCACAACACTTCAGCCTATTTTAGATGTAGTTTTGTTACATATTCAATCTATCAGAAAATCACATTAGTAAACCAAATACTTTGTCCAAAACATGACTTACTAAGATGTGAAATCAGCACGTCTTTGTGTTTATAAACAGTAATTCGGACTTTACTAACCAGATGCTTCTCTGTAGCTAAATGGTATAGCACATCAGATCAAATGATAATTTCCGTACACAAATACAGGTTTGATTCCTGTCAGAGAATGCATATTTTCTACAAAATTTTCTTGAACATTCAGGCCAGTAAATGTAATTAATACTGTTTAATTAAAAACAGAGCATTTACTACTTAAATAAATTGTATCTAAAAAAATAACATATAAATAGAATATATATATATATATATATATATATATATATATATATATATATATATATATAGTACAAATCTAATTACTAATGTACATGCACACACAAATATTTTTATGTATGCATACTGTATATGCACCATATATATTAATTCGCATACAGTCATACTAATTTATATTCACACAGACTCATTAGAAAAAATTCAGTTAATAAGCTCATTCTCAAATTGTCCCCCTTAAAAATCAAATTGTGCCCCTACGTTGGGAACCACAGGTTTAAAGTCAACATGTCTTCCACAGTATTTTACCCAGAATCAAAATAGTCTGTATTTTAAAAGAAGACTTTATCATTGCCATAGTATTATCATGAATTAACTTTCTCATTTTGTAGCATCTATTGTTTCAGAGTTAATGCATTCAAGTATACATCAACATTTTTATTTATTTATAGTTGCTGGCCCCAATCTTGTAACTGACGATATACATTTAATCCTCGAATACAACAAGGGAGATAACTGGGGTAGTTTCACGTCACCCAGAGCTAACAGGTAAGAAGACGATTTTTTTAACAAGTTGATATAAATAAATCTCAAAATGTGGTTATTTTGTTAAAAAAAAATAAAAAAACAGTTTTACTGATAGAAAATATGTTTTGCTATTTTCTAAAAAAAAAAAATATATATTAGGTTATAGTATATTGATATGACCTGTATATGTTTAATAGAAAATTCATTGTTCAATTCTGATTGTTGTATTTTTTATTTATTTATTTTTTTAATCATTTCACCTCAAGCAAGTCAAAGCCACTAAGACATAAGGGTTTACTGAGTGTTAAAGAATATGAGAAAAAAAGAACACCATTAAAAAGAAAGAGAAATAAAAGAACAAAACTCAAGATGGAAGATAGTGATTGACATTGCATTTAAACTTTTGAAGATCAAATTTGACTTGAAAGCAAGAAGTCAGAAGAGAGTTCCTCAAGTGAGAAGTGCAAAAAAAGAAACTTAGCTTAGACCTTACGGTTACATTTAGCCATTTCAACTGTAAAATAATGAGACCTTGCTGCCAATTTAGTACTGCTCTTAAATTCCTAAAGTCTAGGTACCATAGAGGAAAGTTCATTAGAACAATTACCATGAAAGTATTCTATTTATATTCAGACTATTGTCCTCATCTTTTTCAAAGATGAGGACAATAGTCTGGATTTATTGGAACAGAAAGTAGAATTTTTGAGCCAAGTTTAAATTTTGTTCTGGTCTTTTACATTCACTTTTGCATTAATGCATTTAGGAAAGGGTGTGAATCCATTTCTTCTCTCTCCCTCACCACCAGCTGTGGGTTAAATAGTAGAGCAAACTGGGTTCTCTAGCCTAGTCTAGAGAAAGGACAACTAAATTTAAAACTGTAGAGAAGACAACCAGAAATCACTCTGCTATAACTCCTAAGAAGTCATGGCAATTCACAGATCATAAAAAGGGATTTGTGGAGAGTCACATTCATCGATGTCCTTAAGAGAGATAACATTTAATATATATATATATATATATATATATATATATGCCTAGCAAGGTAAAACCCTATAATAAAACAGTAAAAAAAGCTTGAGACAAAATCCTTCCACATACAGCCAAACTTTGACAATGTTGCACTTAGGAAATTAAAATTTAATCTCTTTTTAATGCTTTACTAGAATTAATGTAACTCCTCCTCAAATGTAATTTCTGATTATAAAAATCATGTTATGCCTGAACTCAGCAGAATTCATGTTTTGTTTGTTAAAGTGGACATTCTTATTTGTTGAAAGTAAAGTTTTGGTTAAGGTTGAAATCTTGATGCTTTTTTTTGTAATTCAGTTTTTTTATAATCTACTCATGATGTACAAAGATTGATTCAAATTGAGCAAGACTTTATGAAGGAAAAGACATATACTTTTTATTTTTGCATATTTGTCTCTATTTCTGCTGTTGCTCCAACTAAATAAAATACTCTAAGAATTGGATGAAAGTGTAAAGTAAATATAAGAAAGAATTTCTAACATTTGATCAAATTTGCTGTAAAACATTTTTCTGAAAGGGAGTATTTTTTTTAAAGCCATTTCAACAAATTAAATGTCTGACAACATGAAATATCTCACATGATTCTTTTCTCTTATTAGTAAATATTCTTTTTCCAATTCAATTTCATAAATGTAGTTTATGGCACATTTCTATTTTCATATGTAAAATAAAAACTTTTGCTTTTGATAATTTGCATAAACAAAAGCCTGTTGTAAAATTTTGATATAATTGTCAACATAAAACTTGTTGTTCATTGCTATTCATTCTGTAATTGTTTTTTTTTTTGTTTTTTTATGTGAAAAAATTGCAGGTTCCTTTGAAATTGCAACTTAACATGTCTATGACCAATGTATATCACATTAGATTTACAAGTGAAAATGACATCTAACACTGTTTTAGAAATACTTTTTTTTAAATTCTCAGAAGGTAAATGTGAAATACTGTTTTTATATTAACCTCCCTCATGTGTAAAAAGCAAAAAAATAAATAAATAAAACTTTTTTTCTTTAGATTAATTTTACATAGTGACAACAGCAATCCACAACTTGAGGCCCTGGAAAATTTCCAAGAACAACTTGACTCTTTTCAGCCATCTTTGCTTGTTTTAGGTGGTCTTCAGATGATGGATAACTTCCCCTACGAACCAGGTGAGATGTTTCTTTACCACAAGCCTGAAAACTTTTTCAAACTATGAATGAGTATTCTAGAGAATCTGAGAACCTTTTCATGACACTAAACATTTAAAAACTGCTTTACACATTTGTTTTTAAATTCATGACTGTTGGCATTTTGGTTGTTTGATTAGCAGGTTTTGGTCTACAAGAAATTTAAACTCCTTTCAAGGGGACTTGACCATCTTATTTCCACTAGTATGACTATCTCCTCTGCAATAGATCACATTCCTTTGTTCCTATGGAGGTTTTGCAAAACATTACAATGGCATTACTTACAATAAAATTGTTATTGCATTATTCCGCAAATGTTCAGCTTGCTAACCTTAATGCTATGGTAGATACCTATTGTGTACTTTATACATAACATGGATTAAAAACAGACAGTTTGAAAGACTACTAATGTAGTACAAGAGATACTACCTTTAGAATAATGGTCAACAGTTCCATCTACCAGACTGTAGCATGTGTTGTAAGTTGGGTCTTATATATGACTCACTACTGTGTCTTTGTACCACACCAAGCTTAACTTTATGTCTATGTACAAGATAGAGTTGTTGGATTGACAAAAAATACATTATCCTCTCTTCGTCTGGGAGTAGTAACAAAAGAATATCATTGTTAACATATTATTAAAACGGAAAGAAACCAAAAAAATAGTTTTACATAACCACCCTTTTTTTTTTCTTACTTTATAAAAATACTGTGAGGACTGATGCCATAATATTAAAATGTTACAAATCAGACAATTAAATGACAAATGTAATTAAGCATTTTAAAATAAATCTTTTGGTTACATTTGTCATTTGATTGTCTGATTTGTAACATTTTAATATTATGGCATTAGTCCTCACAGTGTTTTTATAAAGTAGCAAAAAAATGGGTGCTTATGTAAAACTTTATTTTTTCAGCAGAAAGAAATCAACTTAGAATATCATTTATCTATGATTTCTTTCTGTCTGAAATTTCTGGGATGAAGACTTCTCATTATTTACATACAGACAATTGTCAACAACAAAAATGTGGATAATCTAAATAATGTAAATAAACATTTATCTGTATCAGTGTTTCTCAACCATTTATGCCCAGGATCACTAATGTGCCCTGAAAGGTAGCAAGGTGTGCCCCAAATTAACAGAAGAGTAATTTCCAAATTATTTTTATATTTAAAAAAATTTTATTTTTAAAAAGCTACAGACATTAAACATATAGCTTCCATGTCTAAGTCAAGTCTGTTATTTGATATTTTAAACTGGATGTTAAATTCCTTAATCTTTGAGGAGTGGATAATCTTTTCCTTTTGCCTTCCTTTAAATCACTTATTATTGGCCTCTCTAAAAAAAAAAAAAAATATTCTTCAAAAATCCCCTTAACTGAAAACTGTACTGCTGATCTTTGGGAATGCTAAACCTAAATTTCATATTTTCAAATTTCATATTTTCAAATGTTTCCTTATTAAAGTGTACTCCAGAGTTTGTTATTCTACAAGTGCACCCTGAAATATCCATTGTTAACAATGCAGGTAAAATGGCCAGCTCCATGTACCACTCCAGTAAGTACCTGACTCTTCATGCTATCCTCTACCAGATCAGACAAAAAATTGAGTGCTGTTGCCAATATTTCGGCAGGAGCTGCCCAGACCTCACTTTCCAGTCTTGATAGAGTTCAAAAGCGTCTCCAATTCCTTGTGAGAGAAGAATTATTTTCCACCCTCCAACTTCTCTCTGACAAGCGGGATGTGGCAAACTTCTCACTGCTCTCTCACTACTACCATGGAAACTGCTCGGACGAACTGCATCTTCTGGTTCCACTAAGTCTAACCTTCACGACTGGGACCTGCCATGCTACTTAGTAACAAACCACCCACAGAGAAGTAAGTTCCACTCAAACAGCTTCTTCTCACAAACCACTGCTCTGTGGAACAGACTCCGTAGAGGATGTTTCCCTGATCACTACAATCTTAACCTGTTCAAGTATAGTGTCAACTGTTATCTTCCTCTCCTATCTGTATAAACTACCCCTTATTGTAGCCCTCAATCTCAAGTGTTCCCCAGGCCTTGAACCTTATTGTAAAAAAAAGAAAATGGTTGAGAAACATATAATATACTCCTATATAAAAGTAGATTTAATAAGTCCTTAGTTAACTTGGTTAGTTTGCTGGATTTTGATCTTTGTGACGAATTGAGTAATGTTGAGTTAATTCCATTGACAAGGGAGATTATAATTTATGTTAGAATATTTCAGATCAGGAAATAACATTATTATATGAATTTCTGCTCATGCTAATATCTTCATCTTGGTTGCTATACTCAGAATATTGATTAAAGTATATCTTGTTTCCTGGCATCTTGTGAGTTCAATTATTGAGTAAGGTATTAGATAAAGTTATATAGGCTGTTTTAATGAAAGAAACAGAAAAATGACCCAAAGGCAAATAGACAAAAGAGACTGAACTAATAGAAGATATTCCCTAAGCATTGAGAGTGAAATAAGAATAATCTACTTTCATGGATTAAATAAAAGGTTCAGTTTGAAATTCAAGTTAAACAGACACCTGGAGAAGGCCAGAGAGTCAACAGTTAAAGCATGAGTATAAATAAAATCCAAATGGAAATTCATAGAATAATGAATTAGATATTTATTGTATAGAATAAAGGCCTTTTTTCATTAGGTTATGAAATGATTGATTTTCCTATATAAATTAATCCAGTATATTGATTAATATTTTATAGCTAAGAAATCATTAACTCATGGTATGACTTGTGTATAGAGGAAGGTAACTGCATTTTTTGAATCTGTTGAAAAAATAAATCGGATGTAACAAGGAACCTGTACATTTGGTTATTTTTGATTTACTGTCTGGTAACAGTGCAACATTCAACAACTGATAATATATTGTGTATCCTTGTGTTTCAGTGGAAATAATAACATATGCTAGATATGGATTATGTTAATCATAAAAATATTGAAAAGATCCTAATCATTTTCTGTAGATCCTGTGAAATCCTATATGGTAGAGCTTGGCTCCTAGAAAGATCTGCAACATAGACTTGTACATTGATTGGCTTCAGTTTTTTATCTTACAAATTAAAATAAAAAAGCACCCAAGCATTTGCTTATTTTAGGTTTGTTATGATCAGGTAGGTAGTTCACCCTGACAACACTATCAACACCTAACAGGGGCATCATGTATGAATATAAACAAAGATGTTGATGTCATTCATAATGTTATATATGATATCACCAAAATTGTCTTATTTCCCAAAGATCTATGGGTATTTGTGATACTATGTGACATAAACAAGCTCATGTTAAAAACGACTGTAGACAACCAAAAGTATGTGGCATGGTAAGTTCTCCTTTTATGTGCCATGCCTCTTCAGGACATAAGCGATTAGGCCCTCCACATCTTCCTGTCCCTTGTAGCTCTTAATAAGTTTTGTCTTTTTGTTATTTTTCTCAAACCCTGTTCTACTATCCATTTACTCAAGCTCATCTAGTATGTTATGCACAGTTTTTCTCTGCTCCTTTGTCCCTCAATCTGTCCTGTGAGTATCAGATTTTCCAAGCCTTCCTTCCTCATTACGTGTCCCAGAAATTTCAACTACCTCTTTCCGATGTTAAATGTAAGTTTCCCTTTTTGTTTCCATTTTCTCCAAAACCTTGTTTGGTAAGTTTAATTTGCTGACGATCCTGACTTTTCATTACTAATTAGTATATATTTTCTGTCTTCAGCATGCCAACTGTGTCTGAGTGTAGAGTGATGATTAACAAGCTTATCTTTCAGATCATTTCATTGATCCAGTGAGTTTGATCCTTACTAAGTGCTCCACTATTTGAATCACCTTAACTAATGAAGGGTAGTGATCTTCACTTGTTGTCTTATTACTATGACTTACATATTTTGTCTCTATTGTTTAATTAGTAACTAATGAATATTTTTCATATTCCAACTTTGGGTCCTAACCCTTCCTATCATACACAAATTTCAACCTGGTGAAACTATTACCCATGTATAAGTCGACCCCTAATACATATTTTGTTTCAATCATTTCCTTCTGGTAACTATTTTCAAAATAAAACATTCTATAATGCTAAAAACATACACACAATAATCCATTTCCAGTTAATGGTAAATATAATTTTTCCTTGATAATGGCTAAAGGTATAGCCGAAAGCGCTTGTAAAAATAAAACATATAATTTATTTACGGAAAAGAAAAAAAATTATAAGATCATATGAGAAATTATATAAAAAACTTAATCAAAGCACCTTGTCTGTCATATTTAATGAATCTTGCACACGTATATATATATATATATATATATATATACACATACTATGCAGTTGGGTAGAAGTTAAAAGAATTAACACCTTGATCATCCTTTTCTTTTCAGGTGAGAGAGCTGGACGACTAAACAAAGTTCAAGAAATGTTGTCAAGTCTTCCTCGAAAGACCAAGGTTCATTTTGAATTTGCATCGTTCACGGATATGGACCTTCTTCATGAAATAATGGCTAAAGTAATTATCTATGCAGATTCTATTGGACTCAATGAACAGGAATTACCAAACTTGGTCACTTTGTTGAATGATGGTAGTGTAACTGTTGTGTCAGACAGCTATCCAAGAATTGCAACAGTTCTAGATCAGATGCGTTTTGTCTACAGTCATTTGCAGAATAGCAGTGAGATGGAAGGCAGACGTCGACTGACTCGTCTGCATGTACACACTATTGCCTTCCAGGCTATCCTTACAGACAAATCATCCACTTGGAAGAACTCTATGTCTGCCACAGCTAAAGCTGCACTGACTGCTCATCGACATGTTTGTGGGTCAGCAGACATAGATACATTAAAAGCTCGAATATTAATGGACGATTCCTTTTCAACAAGTAAGCTCAAATCAGCACAGCGAATTCCTCTCCAGAAAAACCGTCCAGTTTCATGCTGGGATGAAGATCATTTCCAGATCTGTATAGCTCCAGTTCTTGTCTGTACTAAGATTCAGCAGACTGCAGGGGGTGGAGACAACATTTCCTCAGCAGGTCTTGTATTACAGGTGTAATTGTGATGACAGTCCAGTTTTTATTAACTTCTTTCGTTCCATATTTGAAAAACAAAAAATGCCATGTGAAGTTGGAAGCCTTCATAAAGTATTCTGACACTCTCCTTATATTTACTTTGCATTGAATAAAATAAGGCATTATTTTTGTAAATTTTTTTCTGTTGTTTAATAGGTTCTTATATGAACGGATAGTGAAAAGTTATCAGCCCAAACAAGAAGGGATTTAAAAAAAAAAAAAAAATCTGGTGTTTGATCATTTGTTCAGATTTTTTGGGAAGTGGGTCAGGCTGAGAACTTTTCACTCACTCTCCCATACACACACACACATACACAATTGTCTATTTGGGTGGTAATCCATCTTATACAAGTTTCATTAAAGATGATTGGCAAGGTACTGCAATTAAGCTTTTTTTATTCAATTTTTCTTGTGTTTGTATAAATGTTTTCTTTTCTGGACATAAAGTATGTAAAAATTGTCTGAATGTTCTGTATTTCAGCTATTCTTTTAGCCATTATGAAGGATTTATTTTTTTTTTTTTTTTAACTGAATGTGTAGATTTTTATGTATGTATAAAAATCTACTTTATGTCCAGAAAAAAAAAAACTCTTATTAATTGCAGTACCTTGTCAGATGTCTTTAATGAAATATATATATTCTTATATATATATACGCCTGTCTATTCTGGGATATTGTCCTCTTGTCTTTTTTTTTTCTCTGTCTGCTTCTTCTCCATTTCATTGTGCCCTGCAGAATTGTCTTGGCAAGCTCTGCTGATTGTGAGATGTACCTATAAATTTTAGTTTGTATCTCTTTACTCTAGTTAGGTCTTCTTGTTGCCTGATGGCTTGATTTTATTTCTCACTTCTTCATTGACAATATGGTCTTTGTAGGAGATTCCAAAGAGATTTTGAAAAAATCTTTTTTATGTTTATTGTCAAAGTCCATGATTCATAGGCATAGAAGAAAATTTGATGTGACCGGAGAGTGTACCAGTATGATTTTGGGGACTGAATGAGAGGTTTTTGCCATTCCAGATGGCCTTCAGTTTTGTCATTTGCTATTTTTGTCTGGTGCTTGACAGTGGAGTAATAGATAGCAGCAGGAGGCTCAGTGGAGTAAGGGATAGTGGCTCAGATTGAAAAATGCGGAGAGCCGAGTTCAAATTCCAGTTGAATCCATTACATTCACTTACATGCTAATATCCTTGGGAAAGGTATGAATCCTCTTCTTCTCCCCTCAGCTATGGGTAAATAGCAGGACAGAGAGGATTCTATAGCCTTGGATAGCAACTGGTCTACCACAGAAAGAAATGTCAACCTACTGCAGGAAAAAAATCTGTCTTGTCAGTCAAGTATAGAAAGATACATGATCGCATATGTGTGTGTATCAACCCATGGCACATAAATGACTGACTGCTTGAACAACCAGCAGATGAAGAGGGAACAGTTAAATACAAATTTTAAAATAACTGAAGAAAATAGTAATTTTAAGTTTTTAATTTACATTGAGTTTTGTGAATTTAAAAAAAAATTGTTTTAAATTCAGTTTAAAATATCTCCAAAAGTTTGTGAATTGAGCAAATCAATTTTATTTCTTCAAAATGCCAAGGAATCAGAGTTAGTGAGAGGTTTTGTAACATGAGGTTTTGAAGTTCTGCAGAGTTTATGATTTGAAGAACTCGATTTTTAGCTTGAATTGGAATTTTGGCCAAAATTGGACTTATAGCCTGAATCAGAGTTCAGGTGAGGTTTTGAAGTTCCATGGAGTGAATTGAGGAATTCAAAGTTATTTCTTTAAAGTTATCATTGTTATTTTCTAAACTGGACTAGAGGTTCCTTTAGTTTGGGGCCAGAGGCCCAATTAGCCCTCTGCAGGAGCTAGCTTAAAAGTCCTCAAGGAAAGAAATTTTTAAGCTAGTGTTAGCATAAATTGTGATAACATTCATGCTGGTTATAACGTTAAATATGATATTGCCAAGATTGTCTTATTTCCCAAAGGTCTATGGGTATTTGTGATACTATATGACATAAATAAGCCCATGTTAAGAACTTCTCTGTAGACAACTAAAAATGTGGCACGATAAATTCACCTATCCTTAAATTGGTAAGTTTAATTTACTGAAGATACTGCATGACTTTTCATTATTAACTGGTACATATTTTTGTCTTCAGCATACTGACTGGTAGGGCTGGATTATCGTATAGGCTAGTATTGGCTGCAGCCTTGAACCCATAAAGCTTGTTTATAATACTGGTTATAAAAAATTTTTTTTTTTTACTATGGTTATGTTGAAATTTGTGCTAATTTGGTTTGCAATAAACAGTAAAATAGTATTTCTTAGGGAATATTTTTATTGACAAATGAAAGATTCTAGTTTATTTAAAGAATTTTCAATAAGTTGACTTCAAGCTATATAAATGTTGCTATAATATATTACAAGTAGACAATATTCAAAATGGGTGCAGGTGAGTTAGAGGGCGGGGGGGGGGTCATAATTTTATTAGCCTAGGGTCCCCAATAAGTCATAATCCAGCCATGCTTCTGGGTATAGAATGATGGCTAACAAATTGCAGGTTAGTAGCTGTTCTGCCTCCGATGCTGATTGTTCTAATACATCGGCAAGAGGAAGATGTTAAAAATAAGTAGGCAGAGAAACAGGCCTGCCTTACTTTGACTGCTGTTAATAAGTAGACTGTGAAATGTGGCCTTGTAAAGGTTCTCTCTGATTCTGATACAGGGTGCAGCAGAAATACCTCCTACATAATGGTAAGACATTAGCTAGATGAAGACACCATTGCCACTTGCCAAGTTCACTAACACCAAACAGGTGACAGTCTCAAAGGTGGGAGGTATTTCTGCCTCACCCTGTAGGTAATTTCTTAACCATTATGTGGAATATATATATAGGGTGCATTTCTGCTGCATTCTGTACAACCACATGGTTACGCATAAGGTTGCATACCCTGTCAAATATCTTTTTAACTCTACATGATACTTGTAGAATTCTTATTGACCAATTTCTCGCATCATATCCTGAGATTGAAGAGCTGCTCTTTTATGTTACACTCTGCTTTGAAATCTGCCTGTTCCTCAGCAATGACCATTTCCACTTGTGTCTTCAGCCATTTTAGAAAGATCTTCAATATGACTCGGTTGGTACATTAGACTTATCATGCAGTAATTCTATCTCCATTGTGGGTTGCCTTTCTTGGGAATGGTTATGAACAATGACTAAATGGCTTCTCTTCCAATTTGAACCAGTTCTTTTAAAATGCCCAAGCCTGTTATCTCTTTCTTTAGCTATTTTAAAGCTGCTTCTACTTTTTCTTCTTCCTGGAGGATAGAGTAATAGTCAGCGTTAGTTGCTAGAGAGAGGTTCAGTACCTCTGGGTCACTTATGTCACTGTGTAAAGGCTATTTCTTTAAAATGTCAGCCTTTTGTAAAGCAGTTTCTATTTTTTTATCTTGTCTAGTTGTACTTTGTTTTCTGCTGGTCAGCTCTTTCACCAGTTACCTTGCTCTTATTCCTATTTTGTTTCTCTTTGATATCTTTGCACTGTTCCTCAATCCAGGTTTCCTTTTTCATATTTTTCTTGATTAAAATTTTTCTTGGTTTCTGTCTCTTTTCTATAAATACTTTCATGGTAGTTGTTAGGATGGTCTCTTCACTATGGTATCTAGACTTTTTGAATTTAAGACGCAGTACTAGACTGGCATCAAGATCTCATCAATTTACGGTTGAGCTGGCGAGATGTAACTGTAAATTTTAGGCTAAAAGTTTCTTTTCTCACACTTCTTGCTTGTGGAACTCCCTTCTGGCTCCATGCTTTTCAGCCAAGTTTAATCTGCAAAAACATAATTGCAATTTCAATCACTATCTACTGTCTTTGATTACTCTTTCCTCTTCCTGTTCATTATTAATGTTTCTGTTCCTAATTCTTCTACACCCTGTAACCCCTTGTGTCTTAGTGGCTTTACTGCCTTGTAAGGGGTGATACTAATTTTAAAATCTCATTCTTTTTCAGCTCTCTCCATTTGTTACACAAACCAAGGGTTGCCAGGTGTAACCTAAGGTGTATTTTTTATTTTTTTAACTGGTTGGTGTTTGCCAAGGATGCCACTGGCAGTTTCCTTCATTCTTGTATGGAAGATGTCAATCAACGTGTCAATCTGTATTGAGCATGGTATGTGGTGCACATTTTCCTCCTGTCCTCACTTGGACAGCTTCTGCGATCTTTGGATCCTTCAACTTCAAACTTGATTTCTGTTTGTCTCCATTTGTTGACCTTCTTCAGCTGGAGTTGGAAGGTCATCATCACTAATACATAATCATTTTTAAAATGTCAGCTGCTGGAAAACTTTGATCTCTGGTGAGGACCACACAAGACTGGAAACATCTCTTCAACTTGATGTAATCTGCCTGGTAGTGATATTTTCCATTTGAACTCTGCTATGTCCATCTTTTGAATTCTTTTCCTTATTGGTTTTTTTTGTGGGGGGTATGTTCACCATAATTCCTGAAACAGTATGAGAATAGCTTTCCAATATTCAGTTTGAATTGTCTCCAGACTAGTAACATGCATTTTGCTAATTGACACTACAATTTAGATGAAATGAAGCTTCATCACTATAAAATGTCATAAATTCCCATTCATGTATGAACCTGTTGACATTCCATATGCCTTCTCATCAAAAAGAAATTTCTGGACCAGGTGCACTTTATAGCAATTCATCTGATAATCATCTCATTATTCTTTCTTTGGGCTATTCTACAGATGTTCATATATCATTTTTTTTTTAATCATTTCACCCCAAGCAAGGTAATAAAGCTACTAAAATGCAAGGGTTTAGAGAATATGAGGAAAAAAACACTATTAAGGATAGAGAACAATAAAAGAACAGGAATTAAGAATACAGAAGATAACGATTGACATTGCATTTAAATTTTTGAAGATCAAATTTTAATTGAAAGCAAGAAGCCAGAAGAGAGTTCCACAAGCAAGAAGTGTAATAAAAGAAACTGTTAGCATAGAACTTACAGTTACATCTAACTGTTTCAATTGTAAAATGATGAGACTTTGTTGCAAATCTAGTATTGTGCTTAAATTCATAAAGTCTAGGCACCAGAGAGGAAAGTCCATCAGAACAATTACCATGAAAGTATTTATAGAAAAGGTACAGGGAAGCTATGTTATGGTGGTGGGAAAGTGACTGAAGCCAAGATGCCAGGTCAAGACCAATAACAGTGCAAATTCTTTGGATTTTATCAAGAATCTGTAAATCTATAGAATAAGCACCAGGCAAGATGTAGCAGCAGTATTCAAAGCAAGGATGAAAGGTAAACTTCATAAAGGTAAAGGGATGTAAGATAGATTCTGACAAGAAAAATGGTCTAACCTGACACAGTGAACCAATTTTTCTAGCAGTAGATCTAGCAATTGATTCAATATAATCTTTCCATTTCATGTCAGAAAATGTTATTCCAAGAAGGCGCAATGAGCCACTATCCTGGAGGTTAGCATCAGCCATACTGATGGAAGACAAAAAGGGTTCTCAAACAATTAAGATAGCAGTTTAATTTTGGATGCATTAATATTAGCAAACCATTCTTTGCCCTGGTTAACAGATTTCAGAGATTTTCTTATCAGTTACAGTTTTTGAATGATTACTATGCCATTTTAGTATTTCATTTCAGAGATGATTGTCAATATACTTATTTCAAACCATTGTTCTCATCTTGTTTGATATAGATGTTATTATAGACAATGTTTCAGCCAAGTACACCGTAGTCATCATCATCATCTATCGATTATTGTGATATTTTGTCCCTGTGATGTCAGTTATTGTTCATTCCTGCTCAATCGGTATCTCACTACCTGGTACAGGATGACAATAAACTACATCCAGCAGCAAGACCTGATTGGGAGATTAGAGGTTTTGATGAGCGCAGAACCACCTCTTAATTGCTGTTGTCCCCAGGTTCACCTGACCCAGGGTGATAGCATCTGTTGGGGTCCCAGCTATGGACAAATAGACCCCCCCCCAAACAAAAACAAAATACTGAATGTATAAAAATACATTTTTACAGTGAAAATACCAGCAATACAGTTAAAAAAAATTGCCAACAATAAACAGATACTAACAAATTGTATCCACATCACCCAAATCCATTTAAAACACTACCAAACAATCAACCTGAAAGAACTTTTATGGCATTAATCCATATAAAATTCTACAATTTCTTAAATGAAAATGAATTCCAAAATATAACTTCAATAAAAAAACATATGCACCTCTAGTAATTATGTCCACACATATATGTATTTATGCACACAAGCTGAGTATCATCTACCATGTATTCAATTGTGAAAGGAGAATAACATATCATATTTTTATTACTTCCAAGCTCCTTAAAATTAAATTTTGGCATTAAATGACCCATAAGGAGTTGATATGCCATTACACAAACAAATCAACAAACCTGATCCAGGAATTGAACTCACAATCACTAGATGACAGTAATTGACATCACAGGGACAAAATATTACAATAATAAACAGATATCCCATATCAGCCAATCAATAGACACCTGGTGATAACCAGAGGGTACTTGATTGGAATGTTGTGCCTATAATAACATCTATAATCAACCAAGATGAAGACAGTCTGAAATAATACAAATGTATTGGCCACTATGCTCTTCTTGTTTACTTCTACTCTCAAATGTTTAAAAACTTTTCCACCAGTGACATCTATTATTAGGTGTTTATCTAGTTGCTTTCTATTTGTGTGTAACTCATCCATGTGATGTGTTTTCTCTTGCATAGATGAAAACTAGTCCAATTTGATCTTTTGTTGATACTTTTGAAATCACCTTGGATCTTAAATACAAAAAAATATCTAATTTTATATAAAGAAAATTCTTTCCAAAGAAAGTCAGATGTTTAATTATTTGGTCAGATTTTAAGAAGTGGGTTGACCTGAAACCTTTTTAGTTATGCCTTATGTCAGTATGAATCATTAGTTTCATATTGATGAAGTTTACTGATTTAAACCAAGGATGATTTTATATTTAAGGCATGATAATTTCTGCCTTTTTGTTAATTTGGTAGAATTTTAATTTTAACCTCTCATGAGAATTTGTGAGAATCATTTGTTTCTTAAGAAGAAAAAATAATTTAAATTTTTGTGTCACAAGTATTGTTTGCAAATACATTTTCTCCTGTTAATTATACAAAGTCTTTTTAGTTTACATTTACTTATAGTCACTACTATAACAAAAAAATTTTCTTGTGTACTTATTTATAAAAAAGTATTTTTTTAAAGTTTACGATTGAACTGATTTCCAAAATTCCTAGCAAAATTGACATGAAATCTTGGAACACTTCGTAACTATTCTAATATGAAAATATACAATAAACATCAGAGTTATAAACAAAAGTTTTGGATAATTTCTTAATAAAACAAGTTATCAGAATTATCAGCATGATTATTGACAAATTTTTGATCTGATTTTGAAAAGATTGATCATTGATGTTTTTTTCTTTTTTTTCTTTGGTTAATTAACAAGCCAAAAAATCTGGTTAAGCTTTTTATCTATTACTTTAGGTTAATGTTCTGTAGCTTGTTAAATTTTGTTGCTGTTTTTAAATATAACAAATCAATTCAGATAAACATTTATGATGGTTTCAACAAATTTAAATTGGATTTCAATGGATTTCAGATTAAATATATTCAAATTCTAATAAAATTTTTCTTTAAAATCTGTTTAATATTTGTTTAAATTTAAACAATTTTTTTTTCCTATTTGTTTTCTTTGTTCACTTTTTGTTACTAGCTCCCTTTGCACAGAGTAACAAGCATTACTTTGAAAGTAGTGCCAGGTACTACTGAAAAAAACACTTGTTATCTACACTGTGATACTTGACACTGCCTTGGCTTTTCAGCTGGAATAAATTTAAATCTCCAGTAATTTTTCAAAAGATGGCCTTGAAACAATAGCTAGTATTTACTCAAATTTATATTTTATTTAAAAATAACTATACCAACTTTGTGATATGACAGTTTCTCTTTTTTCCATTCTCTTTCTCTCCCTGAGTGCTGCATTTTATTGTTTGTTTGTTTTTTGTCACTGCAAAGATTTCCTTCATTATTTTTTTTTTATTGAAAAAAAAAATGTTTTCATTTTCATATTCAGTCTGTAGTTTAAAAAAAATTTAGTGCTGTGAACTTTTGCACTAACAAAATACAAATAAAATAATTCTCAGTCTTGTAAAATAATTATACCCAGAACATAAAAAGTGTTTGAACTTTTGTTAAATAATGAGATCAAGAACAGACAAGTAGATAATTACTACAGTATAGAGTTTGATTCGCACTAAGTGTTTACACTTGTGGCTTCATGCCAGACTATGCTGAGAGTCCATTCACTGTGAAGCAATGGTTAGCAAAGCAATTTAGCATTGTAAATCATAACTATAGTGTGTTTGATTTTCACTAAGTGTGTCTTAATCATGGCCTTCTACCAGACTAAGCTAAGGATAGCAAATATTAACAAGATCATAAAAGAATTCTCTGATTATTATTTTAGTTTTTTTTTGCTTTAAAAAAAAAGGTAAATAAATTTTTAAATAAGGCTTGATAATTGAATTCCCTGATATTGAAAGCTGGAGTAGCCTCTGTGGTAGCTTTCCTTTAAAGCATAAATTACGTCTCTTCCTGAAAATACCAAATATTTCTATAGGTGCACAAAATATTACTACATTCATTCCATTAATTATAAAGGTAGAGCACCTATTGTACATTTGGCAGCTTGAATTCAATACGGACTGATTAAGAGATATGGTGCCAGATTAAACTAACTTTTGTAAAGATCTCATAGATGAAGGTCATTTCAGATATGAGAATTTTTAAATTTTTATCTTTAGAGATAATATACATTTTAGCTTTTAATTTTTTTGTTCTTGTTTATATATATATATATATATATATATATAGTTATTTTTTTTATGTGGTTGCTGAAAAGTCCTCAACCCAATGCACATCCCAAAATTAGTATTTCTTTTATAATTTTGCTTCTCTCTCTCTCTCTCTTCACACAATCATTATGTCCTGATAGTACCTCATAATTAATGAACTATTCCATTTTGATCCAGGGAAAAAGACACTTTGGTTTCAGTGAGAAGAAGAAAGAAAGAAGGGAAGATAGATTCTTAAAATAATGACCAACATTCATATTTATAATTGTTATTGCAATATTTTAAAGTTGTTATGCTCAAATATTTAATGATGCAATAAGGGAATTTCTACAGATATTCTGTTGCTGTGGAACTTGCCATTAAAATTAAGATTCATCAGAATATTAAAATAGGAAAACCGTGAAGTTTTCATGTATTAAAACTTGTTATAATAACCAAAGATCAAATGTTTTTGGAAGAGTTCAAAAATAATTAAGAAGTGATGTACCAATTCTTTTAAACTGCACAGCAAATATATATGGAATATTGTGTATGTTTTTATGAATCTATCATTCTTCTTTCTTTGTCAGGGAACTTTTCAGCACCTCCTTGTAATAGCTACTGGACTAGATAGGTTTGCCTATTGTCTAGTCCCCCACCCCAAAAGTCTTTTAAACAAGAATAGAAGTTAATCCCTTGTTTACTGTTTAGGATTGGGTTTCTGGTTCCTTCTAGTTTTTTTCCTTCTCTTCCAGCTCCACTAGCCTCTTGCATCTTAGTGGCATTATCACTTTGTTTGGGGTGAATTGATTAAAAAAATAAATTAATAAAATAGCTTTTTTCCTCTTTAAATAGTATATAATTTTTTTTAACTTCAATTATATATTTGCTGTTCTTAGTTTTTAAAATCTATTTTTAAACCTAAAGAATATTATATGAGGGTTGGCTTGAAAGTAATGCCTCCTATTTTATTGTTGAGTAATGATCTCAGAGGTACATGTTGATGATATGGCAGTAAAAAAAAAAAAAAAGAAACAGATTTTGTTTTTATTTTTGTCATGTTGCATGCAGATAGCAGTCTGGCAGAATGGCATCTGACATGAAAGTGCATATAAAGTAGAAGTGTTTCATTTTTCATGTGGAAAAATTGAAATATTGATGCTTATATATTATTAATAACTTAGTATAAAGGATGCAATCAAATTTTGTCATTAAATTTTAAGGCAAAAAATTATCTTATACACCAAACATTATGGCGTGTATATATATATATATATATATATATATATATATATATATATAAGAATGTGGTGTAGTGGATAGTAACTCAGAATGAGTAATTGGAGAGCTGAATTCAAATTCCAATAGAATTTTCTACATAAATAGAATTATTCTTACACTCCAAAATATCTGTTTTATTATTTTAAACAGTAATTTTTTTTTATTTTAAATGGTATTTATTTTATCTACTGGCCTGCACACTTGAGAAAGCTTATTAATGAAAATGTACCTCCAGCAGGATTTGAATTTGCTTCTCCCTTTGTAGGAGAAACCACAATTTGATCCAGTGTGCTTTAAAACCACTCGGCTACAAAGAGCTTCACAATCAAGCAAGGTTGCATTTGCCTTTAAAGCATACTCACTCATTCTACTCAAATACAGGTATCCCCTAAAAATAACTTTTGATGTAATAAAATATGAAAATATTAAAATATTATGGATCCTTTTGTAGAAATGAATATCTTGGACTGGCAGGAAGTGGTCTACAGCATTTTTAGTGATAAAATGGCATCTTAGCAGCCAGATTAGGTGAATATGACATGTTCAACAAGTGGACAGAAACAATGGCCACTGTGAACTTGTGAATTGGAGTCTTGGTAAAAGAACACCTCTGTTGTCAGCATCCCATACTATTTCATTTTCTTATACATTTGACTATTTTCTAGGTACTTTACAAACAGCATCCCTTCTGCATTTGCAACACCCAACCAAAAAAAAAAAAGAAGGCTATCACTTTCCTGACAGTCTACTGATTTAGCCTTTTAGGGGGCTGGAGATTTTCAGTACTTCCACTGTTTTTGACATTCATCTCTTGCTGGAAGTGTCACACTTAAGTCTCTTCCATGGCTACAAATTGCCAGAGAAGTCTAGGGATCAACATCAGAAATAACAACATTCGCTCAATTCACATTTGATTATATTGAAGATGTTTTGGGGACCCAGCAATCTGAAACCTTGATCATTTAGAGTTCATTATGAATAAGTACATAGACATGTTCCTCAGTTCTGTGGATACTTAACTCTCTTATTTCCTGAGCTGCCAAGACTGCCATGGATTTTGGTTTGGTTTATTTTGTTTTACAGCATATCAACCTCAATGGGTTATTTAATGCCAACAAGATTTTTTAGGATAGGTTTGTATGAATAGAATATGTCTTTCTTTGTAAGAAATTAGTTTGTAGATCAGATGTATTTTTGTAAATTGGGTTTTTGTCAAGAGTTAAATGTATTGCTGATAATATATATATATATATATATATATATATATATATTTTCAAAAATGTATTGTTGGTATTTTTACTATAAAAATCTATTTTTATACTTTCATTGTGTTTTGATACCAGTTTGGTGAGAGTAACTATTATTGGTAACCATAGTTGGGACCCTAACAACAGTAATTGAGAGGTGGTTCCATGCTCCTCAAAACCTGATCTGAGGCCTTGCTGCTGGATTTAGTTTATCATCATACCCAGGACAACATGGATTTTGACAAAGGTCTTCCTGTATAATGACAATGACAATCCTTCCTAGATGAAAGTCATATTCTGGACTGTCCCTGTCTCAATTAAATTCAGCTGCCCATATTTTAACCATGTTTTTGAAAGGAATGTATCCTTATGGATTTCATTAAGTGATAAGCCATTCATTACAAGATAACATGGGCACATGGCTGAGTGGTTAGAACATTCACATTCTGACCATTGAGACCCCGGTTCAAATCTCACCATGGTTGATTTATCAGGAAGGAGACTTCCTGATGTTATCGGACTGGATGGCGCGATCCCAGCGTGCGGCACCTTTGGAAAGTGCCTGAAAACCATACCCCACAGGTTGACTCAAGGCTTGTGAGTGAAATTGGGTAGATGAAACCCTTGGGTGCCATCAATAGCTGTGCTAGCATAAAGTCACAAGTCATCATGGCCGAGGGCTTGAACATGCTGGCCTTGTTCAGATTGTTGATCACGCTAGGTAACACACTCTTTCCCAGAAACTGTAACTAAGGTTTGCACAGCATAGCTGCAGTATAAACCACAGGTGGGCTCTGTGGGTGTTGAATAAACACAAATGTGCCTGAGCAAGTGTCTGCAGTAAGGATTGGCTAGCTGCCCTAATAGATGGGTATCCTCAAATACGAGTGACCAGCTATACATACATACATACAAGATAGTAGATGGCTTCATGATTACTAATGATACTGTCCAATATATTAGTAATTACTGACTCTCAAGTTTCAATTTTTTCTATAACAGAAAAAAGTACTTATGAATTTCAAATGTTCTTTATAATCATTTTCTGCATCAATTTTCTCATAGAACTGTATGTGAATTTAGTTGAAATTCTGTTGCTAATGTCCCAGTAATATTAGGTCATGTACTTCTCATATTGTACATACAAAACCATTCTTTTCAAAATATTGTCTAAAATTCTAAAAGGGGTCATTATTGTGATACATTAAGAATGGTTTCAACTAATATTCCCATCATAAAAAAGTGAACATGACATCCTTCCACATCTAAGAAAATAGAATCTTCAGTGTGATACACATGTACTTTATTTATTTTTACAATGATGTTCACTCTGTACAAGGTCCAAGAGCCACTCGATGTAGAAGGTTACAGAGAAAGAGACACAGTTTATGTGGGTATATGGTGACGATAACAGTTAATCCTAGACTTGAACCTGCCAAGATTTTAGTGATTGAGAAAACACCCTCTTGGGAATTGGTTCCACAGAACAGCGATTTGCAGGAAGAAGCTGCTTAAGTGGAACTTACATCTCACAAATGGAATATGAAGGAAATGAGGGGGATTTGCAACAATGTGCATAGCATAGCGGGTCTTAGCTGTGAAGGTTAGAACTGGTGGAACTAAGGTAGTTTGTCTGGGCACTTTCCATAGAAATAGTGATAGAGCTGTGAGAGACTGGCAACATTTCGTCTGTGCGAAAGGGAGTGTAGAGTGGAAAATAATTTGTCACCCACAAGGACACAGAGATGTTTTTGGATTCTATCAAGACTGGAAAGTGAGGACTGAGCAGCTCCCCTGCCCATACATAGCAGCAGTAATCCATTTTAGGCTGATTTGGTAGGGGATAGCACAAGGAGTCAGGTACTTATTAGAGCCGTTCAAGGATTTGACCATTTTTCCAGCATCTTTAGCATAAAGCCTGGGTTGAGTTTAAGCCCAATAGTTGCTCAAGATTCCCCTGAGGCAACATTCATTCATCATGATTAATGACAGCAAGGGGTCCAATTGGCAATGATGGAATGTAATTAGTTTGGTTTTCAAGGCATTGAATCTAACCAGTCTGTTTATCCCCCACTGGGATGTTAGAACTAGGTCAGAGGATAGATCAGATGCCAATACTGAGGAAAAATGGAATTTGTCTGTCTACTCAGTGCATATAGCTTGAGAGGAAGAACACATTCACTGATAACAACAAGGTTGAGAATACTAGTCAACATAATTCATGGAATATCATTTACATTTGGAATAATGTCCTCTTCATTGTTGTGCCCTCCTTATTCAGATGTCTGTGAATCTGGTTAACCTTCAGGAAATTTTGAACTTTTCTTTTAATCATTTCACCCCCAAGCAAGCAAGCAATAAAGCCACACACAAGGGGTTACTGAGTGTGAAAGAATAAGAATAAGATTATTAAGGTGTGAGAACAATAAAAGAAGAAGAATCAAGAAGATGGTAGATAACAATTGACATTGAGCCCTTTATTAATCTACAGGGGTAGATTGCTCTTGTTCCACTGTCTATGTCTACGGATATCTCATCTTGTTTTTTCTATGTTTTTGATTTACATGGCCCAGTGGATAAAAGTGTTGGTTGAAGTAATCCAAAAATGACTTAACCCAAAGAGTTGTGAGTTCAAAATCTGGCCACAGCAGAGGTGGACAAAAAGTTGAGTTACTAAAGGGAATTAACTGAGATATCCAGAAAAGGTATGGCATGTGGAACTAGAACAATCTACCCATGGACTAAATAAAGAGTTTGGTTTGAAATTCCAATGTATATCACCTGAAGAAGGTCAGAGCATACAACGGCCAAAACATTGTGAATATGGCAATAAAAATGAACACAGCAATCCAAACAATGTAAATAATTACAATACCTCATCTCAAAAATATAGACAGATGTTGTTTTTTTCATTAATATTCAATTATTGTTCAGTCTGTTTTCACTGAGTCTAGGTTTTTGCTGCCCTGCCCAGCCCAGGGATTGAACTCACAATTACTATGCCATGAAATTCATGAACTAATGCTTTAATCCACTAAGATGAGATAGCAGAATGATAACAATCTACCCATGTAGATTAAATAATGGATTCAGTTTAAAATTCCCTGAAGCTTATCTAGATCAATGGTCACCTGAAGAAAGTTGGGAGAGACAACAGCCGAATCATTGTGACAATAACAAGATGAGGATATTAGTCTGAAAGTAATTAATGATAACTCGTCATCCCAGAAATTCAGACAGAAGCTTATGAAAGAATTATACTAAAATTTGTACATTTTCTGTGCTTGTAAGGGTTTCTTTAAATTTCTATCCTCTAAATTCAAAATGCCATTTTTCATGATGTGTTTTTACGTTATATGTTATTCTCATAAGTGACAAACATTGCTTCAGTATTCAAATATTTTATTTTTTTATTTCCTCATCTCACTACCCTATACACTATGGAAAGGACATTGACTGTTCCATTTCCTCATCCTTACTTGGAACATTATTTTCTCATCTCCCCCTATCTATCCCTTTAGAGATTATATTGACTATTTCTTCCTCTCTCTCTCTCTCTCTGTCTCTCTATGATCTACACTGTGTAGTATAATATATAAATTATTCTCATCCATTCTTCTTGTAGAAAACTCTTTTATATTTGAATAATTAATCCACTCCAGTGACCACCAGCCAGATATTTTGGAAAATGATTACTTTTTTGTTTTTTTATTTTTTCACCCCAAGCAAGGCAATAAAGCCTCTAAGTTGCAAGTGGTTACTGGGTGTGAGAGAATATGAGAAAAAGAAAGTATTATTAAGGAGAGGGGATAATAAAAGAAAAGGAATTAAGAATACAGAGGATAACAATTAACATTGCATTTAAATTTTTGAAGATCAAAGTTTAATCTAAAGCAAGAAACCAGAAGAGAGTTCCGCAAGCCAGAAGTGTGAGAGAAGAAACTGTTAGCATAGAACTTACGGTTACATCTAGCCATTTCAACTGTAAAATGATGAAACTTTGCTACCAATCTAGTACTGCACTTAAATTCATAAAGTCTAGGTACCAAAGAGGACATCTTATCAGAACAATTACAATGAAAATATTTATAGAAAAGACACAGGGAAGCTATGTTACAGTGGAAGGAAAATGAGATGCCAGGTCAGGACCAGTAACATTACAGATTCTTCTTTGTATTTCAACAAGAATCTCTAAATACGTAGCAGAAGTACCAAACCAGATGTGGCAGTAATATTCAATGCATGGATGTATGCATACTTATAAATGTATAAGATAGATTCTGACACACGACATACTGAACCAATTATTGTTATAATGTTAACAAGGACTACAGGACTAGTAGGCTATGTTTTGGGCAGTACATGCTGAAAGCCGGGGTCCCTTTTGGAATGTCACTTTTGTAGTAGTATATAATATCTATTTTTAAATAAAATCAGTTTTTTTTCTTTCCCTTTTTTTTATTTAAGATTTCTGTTATGTCCCTTCAAGACGTGACTCTCCACAACTTTCTATCCTTTGTAGCTCTAAGCAATGTTTGTCCCCTTGGTATTCCTCCAAGTCCATGTTCTGCCATTCATTTATTTGTTAGGTAAGTTGCTTGCTGTTTCCCTCTGCCCTTCTTGCCTTCAATATATCCTGTGAGTGTCAAATTCTGCAAGCTCTCTTTCCTCATTATGCGTTCCAGAAATTTCAACTTTCTCTTTCTGATTTTAAATATAAGTGTCTTTTTAGTTTCCACTTTCCTTAGAACTTCCTTGTTGCTCACATGCTCTGTCCATGGTATTCTCAGTATCAATATTTCAGGAAAATTATAAATTTTATTAAAAGATGTGATTTCTGTTTTTTTTTTAAATACAAAAAAAAATGTTTTTAATTTAAGCCAAACAAACTGTAATTTAAGGTAGAAGAAACAATTTTACATAAATGAATAGTTTCTTTTTGTAATTACAAAAATACAAATTTAAGAGATGAAACTTGTTGTTTCAAGATTACAAAAGGGACCCATATTGTCAACAGGTTCATTCTTGAGAGAGTGAACTTTGAAACAGAGTTTTGGCACAGGCAACATGCTAACAGTGATTTTTAACAATGTTTCTTTTTATATATGAAGCACATTCAAAAACTATCCAACTATTTTTTTCCACAAAACTAATGCCATGTGGTCAAAATCTTTTGGGTGGGAGTTGCTGTCACTCTTCTTGTGCATGGGCAAAAATCTTTGCACTAGCAGGACATATCAGTTCTCGGCTGTTATGCCTAGAGTGCAGATTTGTAGGTGCTCATCAGATTTTTGTTTTCATGCACGATAACTGACGTCTCGAGCAGGAATATTGCATCAAGTTTTGTTAAAAGTTTGGTGATACTCAAGCTCAAACCATCCAGAAGATTCAGTAGGCTTTTGTTAATGAGGCCATGAGCAAAATTCAGATCAAGTAGAGGTACAACTGCTTCAAATATGGCTGCACCTCAGGGAGACGATTCACAAGCCGAAACGAAGATCTTATTGATAAGGGTCAGTGAATATTCATGGAATATTGTTGAGTAACAATTCAGGAAATTTCTCACAAAGTGGTAGTAAGCATAAGATTAGTACATTTCACTTTAGCAGAGTGTTGATAAAATTCGCACACCCATTCCGGCCAGATAATCCAAGCTTTTCTGGTCAAGAACAACATACCACTTCTTCACTTGTATTCTCCTGACTTGGCACCATGTGACTTCTGGCTCTTCCCCAATCTGAAAACTACACTGAAAGGGAAGTGATTTGAGTCACGAAAGGAAATTATGAGAAAAGTGATGGCAGAGCTCCATAGCATTCCAGAGAAGGCATTCCAAAGGTGTTACTAGCAGTGGCAGAACTGCTTGGAGATGAGTGTGAACTCCCAAGGGGAGTATTTTGAAGGTGATTAAATAAAATTTGTGAAATGTACAAAATAGATATTTTGTGCCCAAAAGTTGATATGTTATGAACATACCTCGTATACTATAAATGTTATAACTTGAGTAGACATTATTATTCCTTATTACCATAAATATTACATTTAGTAGGTCCCTGTTTTTTCTTAATTCTTTTAACTGTGAATTTAACATCAGTGATATCTACTTATACCCTTGTGCAAATTAATTGAAACAAAATGAATAATTCCGTTAGTATTTACTTTTCTCATATTTTTCCAATGAAACATGACTGAGTGCACATGTTAGTACTTCATATGTCCATTCCACAAAGTCTTTCCTTGCAGATTGGTCACAGATTCTTGATTGGATTTAAATCAGGAGAGTTTTCGAGCCAGTTGATAGTACTTTGATTTGCTCACTGGTAAGGCTTGCCATTTTTGTGCAGTGTTATAATTTTTGTACATTTCCTTCGAGTAACATCCATCACATACAATGGACAAGTAATCGACAGTCAAGACAATAGTGTCTGGGCATGATGAAAATCTGATGCCATCATGGATGACACAATAATTTTCAAGGCTAAATTTCATCACACACCCCGAGAATAGATTCAGATTACAGCACACCACTGCAAATGACCTAATCTGAGGAAAAAAATAGAAATCAATTACACCCTGTCACTCCAGTGGGTCTAAAACTGACCGTATGGTAAAAGAAAAGAAACTAAAGCGATTGTTTCAATTGATTTGCACAAGGGTATATATTTGTATACACAAAATATAAGTTTATAGTAATAAGAAATAATGTCAAATTAAAAAATCTATTAATTACTTAAAAATAGAGGTGTTTATTTCAAATACAAGTGGTAATGTGATCCCATAACCAGACTTCCTTAAATATGTAAGTCAATTTCTTCTAGATAATATAATTGTTTGGGGTTATTAGTGCTGTTAATGAATTCTTCTGCATTTTTTGCATGAATAAAAATAATTTATTTATACAAATAAAAATCTTTGCTTACTTTTTATTTATTTTTAAAATTCACAAATATTTTTGAAAAAGTATTTTCAGACTATTTATTTTATATATCCATTTTTAGCATCCCACTACCACATTCTTATCAATATTGAATTTTATTCAGCTCCATACAGATTTTCAGGAAATATCAACTTCTAATTGGTCAATACACACAAATGGGCGTTGCAATCCACCCACGTACAAATATTTTTCCAGCGCGTGACCAAGTCAAGTTTTCCCACCAATTTTCTGTGAGCCTGTCACGTGGTTACATTAATTATAAATAGCAGACACGAGCTTGCTCTCCCTCTCTTCTCTTCCCTTCTGTGAAGATGTAACATTCAAGGATCTCGTCTCGACCATGGGCGGTCAGATGTTAAAAGCATATTCACACATGCACATACGTACAAACTTTTCCAAACTACATTACAAACATACAGAACATTTCCAAACAAACAACAAGAACTTTTCTCTTTGAAATCCTCTTCTAAAGCTACAGTTTATTCAGCATTTCTCAGCTTTATAATTCATTTAACTTTTGTGAGCTCAGATAAAAATATTTCAATCTCATTTATTCAGTCAAAGGGACATAACACCAAAACCTCTACGCATGTACACACAAAAATAAATATAAATGTTGATGTTATAAAACCGTTTTTATTCCTTCTTGTGTTTCATATTTTATAATATTTTATGTTAAATATAAATTATGTGGTCAAGTTAATAACAGACTTCTACAAATGGTCCATTATTATTAACATAATTCAACACATTGATTCAAGATACTACACAAAACCTGATGTTTTTACATTCACAAACATTATTTAATATTAAAAACATAACTTTTAAAAACTATTTTATTAAATACCTTCTGGAATCTTAAGAAGAGTCATTATCATTTCAAGATTTGGTTTGATCCTTGGGTTAGAATTTATAGAGTCTATTGATATCTTCAGGTGAAATATTCCTTTTTTAGTTTTGGTAATGTAAACAAAAAAACTTGTAGCCAGTTTTTATATTTAATTTATTTGATTTGTATACCTGAAGAAGATTGTAGAATGAATCAGTCAAAAAATGTTGTTGCAGAAACAAAAAGTATGAGGTCAATATTCTAAACACCTCTTGGGATGATATTGACTATGTTCTTCACTTCAGATTGTATACCTGAGGAAGGCCATAGAATGGATTGGCTAAAATGTGGTAGCAACAAAAAGAAAGATATTATTCCAAAATCCTCATAGAATGATAATTAATGACCCCTTTTCAATTCTGATGGTGCACCTGAAGAAGGCCATAATATACATTGGCCAATATTTTGTGGTAGCAATAAAAAGAAAGAGCTCACTAATCCAAGCACTTATGCTTATATTGGGATGATAATTAATAACCCCTGCCTTAAATTCAGATTGTACTCTTGAAGAAGACTGTGGATGGATTAGGCAAAATGTGATAGCAACAAAGAACTACTGTAAAGAACATTTTCTCAGAGATTTATACAAAAGCTTATCTCTAAATTAAAATTTATTGTAATTAGTATAGTGTAAGAGGAACCATATCTGTCCTCCTCTCCTCCATACTGGCTGATATGAAAAGCTCAATCTGCAATAACAAAATACCTACTCCAAACCTTCACACCTTGATAAGAAACTTGAATTTATGGGAAATGTCTATTTGGCTAATCCTTAAATAGAAAAATATTACAAGTTAATTTTACCTTTAATGTTTTCTGGTCTAAATACTTAAAAAAAGATTGTTTGTAATATCTAAGTATGTTGTTACTGTAAAGAATCTTGAAAAGTCCTTGGCCTGATCAAGAATTGACCCAAAAATAAATTTTGATATTGGTCATTTGTTTAGCTTTTGGAAAATGATTGGAGTCAAATACTTTTCAGTATCCTCTCCTAGTATTATACAATGATTCACTGTAACAAAAATGATTGATTGATTTGTTTTTTAAGGATTATCAACCTTTTGTGGGTTATTTAAAGCCAGAAAATATTTTTAGATTGTAAGATTTTTTTTTTAGGTAATAATTGTTCATCAATAAAGGTCCTACTAATTAACCCATAGCTGGAGGGAAAAGAGCTAGATTCATAACTTTCCCAAGGAGATTTATGTGTAAGTTAATAAAATGAACACAACTGGAATTGGAACTCAGCTCTCCAATTTCCAAATTTGTGCCATTATCCATTACACCACATCAAAACTAACAGCATCTGGCATAACCAGATGGTCACCCATCTAGGTATTGCCCAGGACAAAAATGAGGAGATGGTCCAAATAAATCCGTTTAACAGCAATATCTAATTAAGGTTACCAATTTCCAGTACTAATAAGTGTACAGTTCAACTACATTTTAACCCTTCATTTAAAATTATTATAAAAAAACAGAGGAGAAAAGTAACCGGAAATATTAAGTGAATCTCTAGTTGAAGAGATTTTAGAATCGAGGCAAGTCATCATTATGTATATTATTCACATAGTTTACCTTTTTCTTTGTTTTCACCCCAATGCACCAACCACTATATTCGCAGGCCTTCATGTATTGTCTCATGTTCTGCGATGAAATATATTCCTTATTTTATGCTTTCATCATATTATTGTATATATGTATTCTATACTCTGCTTCAAATTAGATTTATTTCTGATTCACTCTACATGTAGGCCGGATGTGAACACAAAGAAAGCAAAACCAATAATAAAAAAGTCATCTTCTGTGCAAGGGCTCCAAGCATCACGCCTGGTTCACAAAACAAATCCCCTCAAAAAATATAAAATACAATATATAAGGAGCCAATCATGAATGTTGGTGTCAAAGAAAAAATATGAGAAAAAGATGAGTTCATGAGCCAATCCATTTGCTGTTAAGAGTGCCACTCATAACAACTGAAACAGAATCTTAGTGAATGGACAAGCTTCAAAAACTCCATCAAAGCCAAGCTCTCACTGTCACCACCAGTGACCTTGGTCATTCAACCTGACACACATCAACTCAAAGTCCTACCAACTCTACCGTTCCTCCAAGTCACTTACCTTGCTCACAAAGAGATATTTCACTCACATTCTCCTTATAGGCAATAAAAAAGAATTTTATATTAACAACTCTTGCCTTCTTTTCCTTTTGTCTAATCATGGTACTTGTTTCGTTTATTCTCTTCTGCTACTATATGCATGTTTATAACACACACATATACAAGTAATCAAAATATATTGGGACTATCACTATGGTAATGGAGGTAAATTACGCAGAGTGAAGCAACTTGCCACAGACTGACCTTGAACTCTGTTGCCCATGCACACTAAGTTATAACATTCTTACTCACTTTTGTTGTTTGTATCAGTGCTTACAAGGAAAGTGTGTAGAGTGTGGTTGTCCCACCACACCACAGAGGTTCCATCAGTGACCATGGCTTGTACAGCAGTTTTTGACCATTATAAACTATAAGTACATAAGATAAAGAAAGTTATAAAGAGAACATTTATTTTCTTTAGATTTTAAACTGAATAATTACAAAACACAAGTAGTCATTTCCATGTGTCACAATAACATGCACCAGTCATATATGATAACTGTTTCCAATTTATCTGCCATTTATTTATATATATATATATATATATATAAACAGAATCATTATACACCTTGTCGACAACATCTATCCTGAATTGCAATGTGGTTTTCAGTCGGTTTGTGGCACCATTGACATGATATTTTCCCCTTTGTCAAATTGCAGAGAAGGTTCGCGAGAAAAACCAGGAGTTGTACATGGTGTTTGTGGACTTGATGAAGGCCTTTGACACTGTAAATCGAGAGACTCTTTGGCAAGTCTTGAGGAAACTTGGCATCCCTGAAAAAATGCTAATCCTTTCATGAAGGAATGAAAGCTAATATCGTGTCTGATGTTATGATGTCAGAATCATTTGATGTCACAAATGGTACCAAGCAAGGGTGTGTCATGGCCCCTGTCATTTTTGCCCTTTTCTTCTCAGTGATGCTGAAATATGCATTTGCAGACACAGAGAGCGATGTCAAGTTTCAGTTTCGAACAGCTGGTGGTCTCTTTAATCATCAGTGCTTCAAAGCCAAGACCCACCTTCGTATGCAAATTATTTGTGATTTGTTATTTGCTGATGATGTTGCACTTGTTGCGACATCCTTTGAGGAGGTCCAACATCTATTAAATCGTTTGTTTGGTCTTACACTTAGCACAAAGAAAACTGAAGTAGTGCACCAATCTTGTCCTACTCCAAAGTAATTCTGTGTTGAGAAACAAAAACCACCAGTCTACAAATTTCCAGAGAGACCATTGAAAGTAGAAGACAAAGCCCTGAACTATGTAAAGTCTTTCACCTATCTTGGTAGCAAAGCCAACTACAGTGGAACTTTAGATGATGAAATCATGCATTGGATTGCTAAGGCTACCAGTGTTTTCGGTAAACTTCGTCATCGCTTGTGGAATGAGCGGGATATTTGACTGGATACAAAAATTTGGGTTTACAGAGCTGTTCTCGTTGCCATCCTTTTGTGCGGCTCAGAGTCGCGGACTCCAAACAGGTACCATATACACCAGCTGGATGTTTTCCATAAAAGATGTCTGCGTTCAATCTGTGGAGTTAACCTTCAAGATAGGACATCTAACATAGACCTGTTTAACAGGTGTAATATTGTAGGAATCGAGACTTTTCTCATACAGTCTCATTTACGGTGGACTGGTCATATCTTGAGTATGTCTGATGACAGGATACCCAAGATCCTAATGTGCAGCCAGTTAGATCAGGGCTACAGGAATGTCGGACGCCCATGGCTAAGATACAAAGACAAGCTGAAGAGCAACTTGTCAGCTATCAATATACCACATAACACCCTTGAGCACTTATCCTTGAAGCGGGTAGAATGTAGATCAACGTGTTTTAGTGGACTCATCAGTTTTCAATCTGCTTGTCTGAATCATCTTCAAGAAGCAAGAGCAAGATCTAAACAGTCAGCCAATCTAACAATGATCTCATCCCACAATCCTCACTCTTGCTTCATATGTGGCCTCCTTTGTAAATCACTAGCAGCTACATATATGGCACTTTAAAATCACACAAACATAACTATCCTCTCTGCCCCATTATTTCACAAATTCTCACTCCTGTATATCAATTAACAAAACCATCAATCAACTTGTCACACCATATCTCCCTAGCATATACAGCATAAAATCAACTCTTGAGGCGATCCAAATTCTAAAAAATGAAAACCTAACAATGAAACCATAGTCTCACTCGATGTCAAAAACCTATTTACTAATGTCCCTGTTTGTGAAACTATTGAGATCATTATAAATAACATATACCATAATTCATCTACATCCCCACTTAAAATTAAGCCTAATATATTACAAAAACTACTACTAATCTGCACTACCAAAGTACCATTCTACAATCATAACAACAACATATATATACAATGTGATGGCGTGTCCATGAGTTCAGCTCTTGGTCCAACCTTTAGCAACTTCCATATGTCCAATCTTGAAAATAACATTTTTAGCAAGTTTAAAAAACCCTTCATCTACCTTAGATATGTAGACAATATCCTTCTATTAGTCAAAAATAAGGAAGAAATATATAAACTCCAAAAACAGTTCCAAGACAACTCCATCCTTAAGTTTACATATGAACTTAATATTAGTAACAAAATTCCCTTTAACACCAATAATAATGAGTTCACCATCTCCCCATATAAAAAACCTACCAGCATAAATTCCTGTACTCTTAACTATAAAAGCGAATGTCCAAATACCTATAAAATAGCTATTATAAAAAACCTAATAAACCATGCAAAAACTAATTCATCCACAAAACAGATCTTCTATAGCAAACTTAAAAATATAAAACAAACACTCATCAATAACAACTACCCCAACTACATCGTTGACGAGCAAATAAGATGCTCCCTCAGAGACCTCTATACAAAGCATATAGAACATAGCACCCCTCCATTTAACCCCAAACATATCAACCCAGATGCATGCCAATTACAAACAAGACAAAATTATCCTAAAAAAATTAATAAAAACTAATACATCCACCACAAACCCTAGTAAAAAAATAAAAATTTATTATATACTACATTAAATCTACTATATGTAATAAAATCATTCCTAATGACTCTTCCTCAGCCACTTGCATGTTTCAGAAAACCAACATCGTTTATAAATTTAAATGCCCTCTGGGAGACTGCATCTCCAACGATACAAATAATATCTATATTGGACACACAACAACAACGCTTTTACATAGGATAAGTCTTCACCTGAATAATACTTCCAATATTTCTAAACACTTACAACAACAAACCTGTCTACACTTGCAATTCAGAAAAACCCTTGTCAAAAATACCTCCATACTTTTCCACGAAAAGAATAAACACAAACTAAAAATTCTTGAAGCTATTTATATAAAAAAATTGAAACCAAACCTCAATAAAAATGTTAGTTTTCCTTTATCTAGCTACTACTCAAGCCTGGAACTTTTCTTTTCTACAGCATACCTAGTTACCTCCCCTTAAACAGTGTCTGCCAATTAGTAATGACACAGCATTCATAAAAAAATCTTTGGATGACCACAACAATTTTTGTCCTTCACAACCGTGAACTAAATACTTACTCTATATTTAACAATACCCTGATGATGACATTATGCTATGTCAAAAGTTCTCTCATGTTTTCCTCTCATCTTTTAACAACTGCACAAAAAAGCTTATTCATGAATATGAAAGGATCTTATAAAAAATAAGTAGACAGAATGTGTTTAAATTATTCAATGAAACCTGTCTGAATATATATATATATATATATACATATATATATATATATATATATATATATATATATATATATATATATATATATATATATATACGAATGTTAGTAGGATAGAGAATTCAAACAAAAATGGAATACCTTTTTATTCACAACATATTATGTCTACCTAACCAAGGTGAAACACATTGTCAACAAAAAGGTTTTCAACTTTGTCTGAAATATATATATATATATATATATATATATATATATATATATATAGCATTTTGTATGGTGTCTCATCCTTACTTCTATGGCATCCTTCTGGAAGTATCTTCTCATGAAAGTTGACTTTCCCAGACTCCATGGCTTGGGACATGGTTGGACATTGGGGATATGTAGACGGCAATGCAGGACTAAGCAGTGTAGAAAGGGATTGTTAATGGAGTTCCAACCAACCACAGGGAGGTCGAAGGGTGGTGGTGGTGGTGGTGGTGGTGGTGGTGGTGGTGATGATGATGATGATGATGATGACGACGACATATATGTATATTCTAGTGCTGTATATAAAATGTTTTCAGAGATAATTCATTTCTGGAATTTGAGTTATTCTAGTCCTTCCTTCCATTGTTTTAAGGAATTAGTATATTTCAGGTATACTAATCCCTAATGTGAGCTTTGGAGGATGGAGAAAACCAAGTTATTTCCCCTCTCTTATATAGCACCTGGTTAACACACATGTACTTATAATTGTGACAAAATTAAAAAGTAGATGGTTCAGTACATTGTATACTTTTATGCTTGAGTATCTTTCTATGCTATTATTTTTTCCCAGTGTTAACAGACCATGCATTTTCAGCAGTGGAATATATTCATGACAGTGAAATCTTTCAAAATTAGATATATAAGAAGGATGCTAAAAAGTTCTCAGCCCAACCCACCTCTAAATATCAGATTCTTTGTTTTTGAAAGGCTTCTTAGTTGGGCCCAAAACTTTCTGCCCCCCCCCCTCATATATATGCTAGTTTTTAATTTTTCTATAATGATACTTGTTTTAATAGATATTAAATACTGTTGAGTAATGATATTTTCTCCTTTATCGAGAAGAAGATCTGTTTTCTATAAAAGTGTATCTTCTCTACAAAAGTGTGATAATTTATGGAAATGTTTACAAGAGAAATAAACCTCAAGCAGACTTTGGAGAATTTCTTTGCATGTTTTTTTCTTTTTTTAAACTTTAGTTCACCCAATACAAGGCCCAAATGCCATTTAAGGAGGGAGGGTTACTGAGTGAGATTATTGCAAGGAAGGAAGAAGACCATATTATGATAATCTATAGGATAGATAATGGTTGACTCTGGACTTATTCTAAGATTAAGATTGTAGTGGTCAGGGAAGCATTTTTGAGTAGAACTTACTCCTTTCCAAAGGAATACAAAGGGGTTTGGGAAAGCATTCCCTTGGATTAGTGAGAATGGGGAGGGTTTTCCATGGTGAACATGGCATAGCAGGTCCTAGCTATAAAGCTCTGAACTGGTGGGACTAAGGAATGTAACTAAAAAGAACATTTGTCATGGTAATAGCAATAGAGTAGTCTAAGGCTAGCAACATTTTGTCTGTGGGATAAAGGATGCAGGGTGGAAGTTATCTTCCACAAGGCTATGTAAATGCTTTTGAATATCAAGGTTTGACAGTGAGGATTGGGCTGCACCAGCCCAGATATAGCAGCAATACTCCGTTTTTGGTCTAATCTGACTCTTGTAAAGATAGAACATGGCAGCAGGAGTCTGGTATCATTTGGAGTGCTACAAGGAACTGATCATTCTTCCAGTGTTTTTACAGATGGTATGAATTTACAAGTTCCATTTGAGGTCTGGAGTGAGCTTTATACCCAATAGGCATTTCTAGGCAGGGAGCCTCATTGTGGGTATGAGCATTCATCAAGATTGAAGCAAATTTAGAGTCTTCTCCGTATGATGGAACATTGATAAGGATTTGTTTTGGAGGTATTGAATGATGCAAATCAGTCTTTCCTGTGAGAGCTCGATCAGGAAAGATTTTAGCTGCCAGGCTCTGGTCATCAAGATTCTTAGCAGTGGATCCATAAATCATGTTATCATCTGCATGTTGACTCTGTAATAGAATTAAGGAATGCTCTCATACATACATATATATATATATACATATATATATATATATATATATATATATATATATATATATATATATATATATATATATATATATATTTATATTACATCATTGATGAACAAATTAAACAAGCCATTAGAAATATTAATATGAATCAAAAAGAACATAATACTTCCTCAAATAACCCTAAACATATCAACCTACTATACTGTAATCAAATGCATTTTAACTATAAACAAGATGAAAATGTTATAAAAAATCTCATAATTATTAATATATTCCCCACTGATCCCAATAAAAAAAATAAAACTAATTATATATTACACTAAATTTAAAACAACCAACACAATAACTCTTCTCTGTCAACTAGTGTTTTGGAAAAAACAACATTGTATATCAGTTTAAATTTAAAGATTGTATCTCTGACAAAAATTAAAATTAAAAAAGTAAGTACATATGTTGGCTTGACATCCACAACATTATCAAGATATCATTTCTCAGATACGAGTTCTATTGCACAACATCTAAAACACATTCCTGTCCACCTTCACTATACAGGAAAATACTTGTTGACAACACCAAAATAATACACCATGAAAATAATAAACAAAATTTTCAAATTCTCGAGGCTCTCTATATTAAAATCAACCAACCAACACTCAACAAAATTTATTATGAATATAGCAACAACATATTAAAGTGCATATGACAAACATTTTAATGCCATTTTATATTTCTAACAATTTTTGCTCCCTTGTATTGAAATGGTTGTTTTTCATAATTACAATGGATAAATTTAAAATCTGAAAATAACTATAACAGAGTGTGTTTGCACATGTTTTTGAAAATGATCATCGCAACAGAATGCAGATTTTATCGCAGTTACAATAAGTTTGTCTTTGTGATTTACCCCTGGAAATAATCTTGGATAAGATCAAAAGTATTTGGGTCAAAAACTATGGTGTCTTTCTTGATCAATTTCATCTTAACATCAAAAAACTGATCAGACAACTGTAAAGGATCAATATGAAAATAAGTAGACACAATATGTCTATATTATTCAATGAAGCATGTAACATGAAGATATACTGCCTAATTATATATATATATATATATATATATATATATATATATATTGTCATCTACAGACAGGCTGTTTCACTGTATCACAGCTCATCAGTGTGGCTAGATGTCCGGTTGCCTTTAGCTAGGATCGAAACCTGGCTGAATTGGCGTCAGTTGGATATTCTACCCCTAACCCATTGCCGCATAGCGGGGATGAAGGTGAATTTAAGTGTATTACACTATTGTTCACCCAATATAAGATGCAAGAGCAACTCAAGGTAGCAGGCTACTGAATTACATTATTGTGAGGGTGTAAATGGAGGAAGAAGATTGGGTTTGTGGCTTCTAAAGTTTTCTCTTTCACTTTCAGTAACCTCTTGAGTCTTAGTGGCATTATTGCTTTGCTTGGGGTGAACTGATTATAAAAAAATAAAATATGTAGGATAGATATTGGTTGACCCTAGACTAGTAGAAGTTAAGACTGTAGTGGTCAAGGAAACATCGTCTCAGGGGTCTATTTCACAATGTGATAGTGCTGTGTAAGAAGTTATCTGAGTGGAAATTCCTGCTTACCAAAAGAATATGAAATGAATGAGGATGATTCAAAGCCATTTATGTGGTAGGGCAGGTTTTAGCTGTGAAGGTCTGAACTGGTGGAACTAAGGAATGGAGCTTATCTGAACATTTGTCATAGTGATAATGATAGAATTGCAAGAAATTAGCAACATTTTGTCTGTGAGAACATTCAAGGCAAGAAGCTCCATCGAGAATACAATTGCTCAGCAGTACTGGAGTAAATTTAGGGTCTGCTCTGTGATGCTGAAATATTGATGAGGTTTTGTTTTGTAGGTATTGGATGATACAAGCCAATCTTTCCCCTATTGAGCTATGGGTAAGGTCAGCAGAGAGATCAACTACCAGGCACTAGTCATCCACCTATTTGGAGGTGCACTTCACCATGGTACCAACTGCATCTATATTTACTATGGATCTGAGGATGTTCTTGGGCAAATTGTTAATATAAGACAGAAAACACCAAGGACAAAGCCTTGGTGGATTTCAGCATTGATCTTAATTGCCCCAGCAGACTGACCATTAACAGCGACCTTCATAGACCTACCTGATAGGAAAGACTTGATAACTGAGAAGACTCTCACAGAGATTTCATAGCTGGTAAGTTTATATCAATCCCTTATGTCACACCTTGTCAAAGGCCAAGATATTTAAAATGTGCATATTATCAAACACACCAATGATTCTATATGTGATGATAGTTAAGACATCAGCAGTGGATCTAGAGGAGTGAAAATTATATGCTTCAAAATCCAGAAGGTGGCCCTAACTGTTGGCCTGTCGTGTATGTATAAGAAAAATTAAAAATATAGGAAACATTTTTAAAAATGGATTCAGAAAAAAACAGCTAACATCTTAACAGAGTGCCTGTGGAAAGTCTCGAGCTAAACTATCTATTGCAATATAAAGAATAGTAATCAAAGTAATATTGTAAAAATAACACAACAAATCAATAACATCAAATCTTAATATAAAAATTAAAACTCAATATATTTGGTTAACCTAAAATTTTATTGTTTTTATCATTAGATAACATTAGGGACGAGAAGTTTTAATTGATTTACTTCAGAAAGATTGCTTTTTGCTTATATTGTGACAGTTTTCATGTCTGCATGCTTTTTTAAAATTTGTCAAAATTGGTTATATTTTTTATTGATTGAAGATGGAAGAAAATAAACCACATTTTCAGAAGACTGTATGTGTTTTTTGTAATAATAAATGTAACTGAAATGCAAAAACGATTCATCCAATTTATGGAGAAGGTACTGTGAAGGATCAAACATGTCAAAAATGGTTTATGAAGTTTTGTACTAGAAATTTCTTGCTGAAATTCAAATGAGGACATTACTTGAGCAGTAAGTATTATTCAATGCAGAAGATAGCCAACAAACTCTATCCAAATTAAACATTGGAAATCATTTGCACCAACTCAGTTATGTTAGACTCTTTGATGTATGGCTTCCACATAAAAAAATTACTAGCGTGTACTTCTGTGAGTAATGATTTAAACAAAAATATTGACAAGTGATGAAAAGTAGATTCTTTACAACAATGTTGAATACAAGAGATTATGGTGCAAGCCAAATGTACCATCGCTAAATAACTCACCAAAGGCTCATCTTTATATAAAGAAGGTGATACTATGCAAGTACAGGGTTTATGTTATTTTAGCGAGGAAAGATTTATTTCTATAGATGCCTAATGAAATAAAGCTATTCCTACAGATATAAACAAGTACTCACTATATATTTACAAATATTATATTTAAATGTAGCTATACACCAGCAAAGAGTTTTACAAAACATTTTCCTATGGTAGGTAATACTATAAAATTCTTAACTCCCTACCAAATCTAAATTCTTGTGCCAAACACAAGAACCAAGTTAGTAGGAATAGAAAGGCAAAAGAGAACATATGCCTCTCTTCTCCTTCTTGTGCAAATTACAAATCAAGACTCAACCTCTGTGTAAAATTTTATAGGAAAAACATTACACAAGTAAAGGCAAAAAGGGTACAAATACAAAATTTGCAAAAAAATTTCCTTTAGTACACCTATTAGGGCAGGATAATAAATTTCTGATGTTTCGAAAAAGGATTAGCATCAAAGAATAAAAACAAAGGTGTTACAGCTGGTTTAGGAAAAAAAAGGCTTCAATGACAAATGAGAAAACAATTGAAGAAAGTAGAAAAACAAATATGCAACCACCTTTAAGAAAAAAATGAAAACACCTACTTTTACTTGCCCCACGAGCATCACTGGTACATATAGTAATTTTAGAAAAGTCCCTTTTAAATCCACACTGTTCATGCTTGGGAAAATTTCTTTGAATTCTTTTTGTTCCAACTGCAAGAGAATTTTCACTTGAACTTCAAAATTCTTTAATCTCTCTGCAGCTGGCTTGTAACTTTGTGCCTTCTTGATGCTCTTGACATCAAATGCCTTCTGCTTCTTGTTGTTAATTTGACTCGTTTCCTTGCTGTCAAAACATCTTCTTTCCTTTGTCCACTCACCCAAGCTCTATTTATTTGGAAAAATAGGCTCACAGAAGTCCACCATTCAGGTTCTTACTGGGTCTTGAAACCATGTCTCTCATTCTATATACAAAAAATAATTTTCCATAAACTTGAAATGGATCCTTCACAAATTGGGTGGTTTTTAACCATTGAGTTGAAAAAGACTTAAAATGTAACAATTTTTTACAAAAACTGTTTGACCTTCTTAAAAATACACTTCTCTCAAAAGTATGTATACTAGCAAAAATAAAACAACCTAGACAATTAAACATTTATTCAAGGCTAACATTTTTAAAGTAGTAAAATAAAATTTTTATAATACTTAGTTTAGCTTGGCATATGGCCAAATAGGATTACCTAATTTGTCAGCAAAAGAACTTCTGCTAACAACCACTATGTATTATTGCCAAAAACAGTATATAAGAAAAGGGTGCAATCACATTCTCTTTTTTCTCTTTTACCAACAGGATGCCTTCGATATAAACATTACCTCTCTGGTGGATTTTTCACTCCCGAATGAATGCACCACAGAATAGCATACAACCTTACTTGGCTATACAAAGGGCATATGAAATGATTCTACCAAACCAACAGATAAAGAACTCTTCTCAAATGTAAATTTCTGAAAATCTTTCATCAGGACCTCACATATATGCACTATAAGGATATCTCTACATACACACATTCATTCACTCCTTTTGCATCCAATTTAGTTTGCTCAGGCAATAAAATATGTTGTTATTAATCGTGTGTAACTGTTTGTATATTCATTCTTATAGTCTAGTGTTTGAGGGGACTTGCAAGCATCCAATGCACATACTATCACTATATCATTAAATATTCTTCAACAGCCACAACAAGATGGTATTATGTCAATCATGAAGTTGTTAAATGAGAAACAAAGAAAAAGAATGTTGCCTGGAGACTGAAGATCTGTCTTGCAAACTGTACCTCCATTTTGCATTATACTGTTAAGAGTATTCCCTGTTGTCTGTAGCTTGATGAAGCTTTTGCAAAGGTCTATGATAAAAATGGTCTTTAGTCACATTTTGCATTTAGTAATGATGTAGAATAAGTACCTTATGTTACCTAGACTTTATGAATTTAAATGCAGTATGAGATTGGTGGCAAGATTTTACAGTTGAAATAGATGTAACCGTAAGTTCCATACTAACAGTTTCTTTTCTTACACTTCTCACTTATGGAACTCTCTTCTGGCTTCTTGCTTTCATGTCAAGTTTCATCTTCAAAAATTTAAATGCAATGTCAATTGTTATTCTCTGTCTTCTTAATTTCTGTTCTTTTACTGTTCTTACTCCTTACTAATGTTTTTCTTATATTCTTTCAAACTCAGTAACCTCCTGAATATTAGTGGCTCTATTGTCATGCTTGGGGGTGAAATGACTAAAAAAAAAAAATTGAATAGGGATGTACAATAGACATTGACGCAAATTATTAATAATCTAAGACAAGCTTGTTTAGTATTACTCTATGACAAGTGCCTTATTTATATATATAAATTTCCCTTTTATTTTCCCTCTTATCTATGCTACTTCTTTAATTTTAGTTACCAGTTTGCTACTCATATCTTCCATGTGCAGTTACCGTAATGTATATGGACAATGGACATGGACAGTGAGATGAATTCAAATTCCAGTTGGGATTGGGATGAATAAATCTTTTCTCCCCCCAGATATGGATTAAATAACAGGGTAGACTGGGCTCTCTAGTTTTAGGCAGCAACCATTCTAAAAGAAGGAAAACTGAATTCCAAACTGTGAAAAAGACAATGGGAAACCACTCCACTATCTTTCCCAAGAAGTCATGGTAATTTGTAGATATTGATGAAAAGGAAGCTGTGAAGAAACTTGATCATCTACATTCTGAAGGAACATAGCATTTAAAAAAGAAAATTTAACTTTCACAGTTCCACAAAACCTGGCATATGTTTTTGATTCCCACCTGATATTCAGTGATGTTTTCTCTTAGCTTATTAGGACATATGTTTCTTTTGAGATTCATTTTGCTTCTCTCATTTTGAAAATTCAATTTGACTCTGAAAACCACCATTCTATGAACACTTTTGAAATTGACTTTGTTTATAGTAGTTATATCTTTAATAGTATTGACTTTATAAGTAATTATGAAGTCAATTTCATTTTTTATTTCTCATTAGGATTTTTCAAGGTCATTTTGTTGATTTTTCATTTTTGAAGATTTGCATTCATAATTGTCATATCTGAGAAATTGACTCTTTGACTTTGCCACTTCATTCTTCTTTCCTAATCCAACTTTTCCTGCATTCGACTTTCTTGTTTTTCTATGTTTGACATGAATTCAACTATCAAAATGATTAACAGTATTGACTTTATAAGTTAATTTCATTGATGTTTTTTTTGTTTATCTGAACATATATATATATATATATATATATATATATATATATATATATATATATATATATATAAATTTCATTGATGTTTTCTTTTGTTTATCTGAACATATATATATATATATATATATATATATATATATATGACAATGATGATGATGATGATGATGATGATGATGATAGACTCTCCCATTGTTTTCAATGTATGAGTGTCTTTCAGTTCAGTTTTTGTGTTTATGTTTTATATGAGACAACAATCCTATATGGGATTTGCAAACAAATCCACACAAAGGGCATACTGAAGGGTTGACCGTCATATGGGTTGATGTATTAGCTTGAGATTTAGTGTCAACTCTTAATTCTCTCAGATGGTTGAAATGATTCTTTTCAAAGTTAGTTATACCCCAGTAGCATGTATTTCTCCAGTTTGCTCAGTTTTCAACACCAAGTTCGAATTCCTCTATATGTTTGCAGCAATTAAACTGTATTTAAGTTTATCTTTGAAGCGTAACCAAGGACGGTCTACATTACGCTTACCATGAAAAAGTTGGCTATACATGAGAATTTTCGGCATCCGATCATCACTCATCTGATGACATGACCAGCCCAGTTGAACTGTGATTGCATTAGAAAGGATTCAATACCACTGACATCACATTTGATGAAAAGATCAGGGTTATATTATATATATATATATATATATGTACATATATGTTTTGTTAAAGATGACTGACAAGGTACTGTGATTAAGTTTTTATTTAATTTGTCTCTGGACACAAAGACAAACTGTCCAAAATTTCTGAACATCATAATTTCACAGTCAGCATGTTGTGGCTGTGTTTATTCTGTCTTGAGAAATTGAAACATTCCTATTGCTATATATATATATATATGTGTGCATATATAAATATATCTACATATTCACATATTCAGATAAAACAAAAAAACATCCTTGAACATAGGTAATAGATTAATCTTTGGGTCCACAGATCATTTGGACAGTACTTATACACTGTATGTCCAGAAGAGAAATCCCTTGTAGAAATGTAAGAAGAATATAATAAAAAGCTTAATCATAGCCTTTTCAGTAGTGTTCAATGAAACCTATATATATATATATATATATATATATATATATATATATATATATATATATATAAATCAAGAAGTATAAACACTTAATTGCTGTGTGGACAGTGTGATTTCTGGGGGTCTGTCTATGAAACTCTGGAGTTGGGATGTTGAAAGTAACATCAATCACCTAAGTGACAAACCTTTTACTTGCATTAAATATAAACACGCTAAAATTCACCTTCATCCCGTACCGTACGCTGACGGCTTAGTGGGAGAAGTTCGGACTGACGCAAATTCAGTTGGGTTTCGATCCTAGCTAGAGGCAACTGGACGTCTAGCCACACTGATGAGCTGTGAAACAGCGAAACAGTCTGTCTGTGGATGACAAAAATATATATATATATATATATATACATATTATATATATATATATATATATATATATATATATATATATACATATAATATGTATATATATATATAGATAGATAGAGAGAGAGAGAGAGAGAGAGAGAGAGATTGTAATATAAAATATTATTATTGTGATTTCTCTACTGTTTTTTATATGAGAGGACAAAAGTCTTAAAAATTATAGATATTTTTATCAAAATTACTGTTTCCCTGACAAATACAATCTCCAACTATTTAAGTGTAACGTCAATCGACATCTCCAGTTGCCTTGATCTATCCACTTCCCTTCTCCACATCCTTTCACCTTTCATTCCTATCTGCTCTCGCTCCAAATCTTCTGTAACGCCCTTGCCTTGATCAATCCACTGTCTTTCTCTTTCTCCACATCCTCTCCTTTACCCCTCCTATCTGCTCTTCCTCCAGCCCTTCTATAACCCCTTGCGTGATAGTGGCCTCCAGCCTTGCTTGGGGTGATACGCTTAAAAAAAAAAAAAAAAAAAATCTACAAGAAGAATTTTATTATATAGCTTTGACAAATTCTATACGTATTTACTAAACATTGCTGCATCTGGCATAAGGGAGGGAAAAATGTGTACAGGAATATGAAGTTGTACTAATTATCCAATTTAAATATCATCATGCAAAATCCTGGCTGTTTACCTAGGCTTGAACACCAAATATTCCAAAATATTGAGTAAGGTAAGCTTTGTATAGCACAATGTCAAATGCTGGTAGAATGATTGCTACCTTGATCTTCCAACTGGGAGGATCTGCTTGCCTCCAAAATCATGGGCTTGAACACTGATCAATGGCAAAATGAAAGAATAAAAATTGTTTTTGTAAGATATTCAATTTTAATTTACATTGTTCGGACTATCATCCTCATCTTTGTTGTCATATTTATCACAATGTTTCGGCTGTTGTACACTCTGGCCTTCTTCAGGTGGTTGGAATGTCGAACTGAACCCTTTATTTTGCTCACTGGGGTAGACTGTTCTAGTTTCATGTGCCATGTCTAATGGATGTCAGTTATCAGTTATCTCCTGTTAATTCTCCTCTCCAAGTTCTTCACCGCCTTAACCAGGTACTGAACTCATACTCTTTGAGTCCTGTCACTGGATCTAACTAACACCTTTATCCAATGTACCGTGTGGCCTTGAGGACATCTGTGTATGAAATTCTGGGCATTATAAATCTAATGTCTTCAGCAACCATTTTTTACCAAGAAGGTCGGAGTATACAACGGCAGAAATGTTGTGATAAATATGGCAACAAATATGAGGATGATAGTCCAAACAATGTAAATAGTGTACATACCTCATCTCAGAAATATAGACAGATATTCAATTTTAAAGCTTAAATTTTTCTGTTGATACACATCAATCATAGTATAATTGAAATTTACATGAAATAAACATTGAAGTAAATAGAGTCTAAAATTTGCTACACAAAAGTAATTTGTCTTTTTTACAACAATCTTTACACTATTTTATTGTAGTTAAAACAGTAAATAAAACTTCAATACCATATTAAATGTGTTATTGCAACACAGTGGGCTCATATTGGTGGTCAAGCAGACATTTGCCTATAACTTGAAAACCCCTCATCTGTCTATGGTGATTAAGTGTTTGTTGGAAGCATATGTGGGAGTGAAATACATAGAAATCAATTTGATTAAGAAAAATCCAAAATTTTGGGGGTCTGGGACCCAAAAATCGTCTAATTTGGAGATATTGGGCTGAAATTCTGAAAATCCATTTTTAGTCATATCTTGATAAATAATAACGGTATGATGATAGTTGGGACCTCATTGGAAGCATAGGAAGAAGTCAATGCAACGTAATCAAATTTGATTGAAATATTAAAAAATATACCTGAGCCCAAACCTTAATTTGGGGATATTTGGCCAAAATCCTTAATAAAACCATGTATGATATCAAATGATATCATATTTATACACTGAAATATTTAATTGAATATGAATCATGGAATAGATATTTGGGAACACTAAAGTTTTTCAGTACATCACAAATATGACACTTAATAAAATCAATAAGACAAGAAGGACACCAATGCTTTGTATTCCTTCTTACAGCTGTGAACTGCATCTTTGAACTCTTCACCACTCCATGACCTTTTGCTTTGCAATGGGAGCACTGTAAACATTCGTGTACTTTCAACACCATGGGGTCACTTTTGTTCCAGAGTTTGTTTATGCCATCTGATAGGTTATTAAACTGGAATTTGATGCTGGGAAAGGGATAAAATTTTACAAGCAAAATTTTTATATGGAATAGAATTTAGTAATGTTCCTGAGAGTAAATCTTTTTCAACTGGACATTTTCAGAAAGGTTGCTAACTCTCAATTTTAAATTGTAAACCTTAAAATAATTAATCTTGGGGCTTTTTTGCAATCATTCCTTAAATATAGACCTCCGGACCCAAATTTGGACCAAATTTTTGGGCAAAAATGTGTATTGTTCAGGCTAATTTTTGCAAAAATTGCTAAAACCTAGAAGAAATGATCCTAATCTATGCAGATATTTCAATCTTGTGTGTCTGTAGACTTCAAAATGCCTTAAAGGTATTGGAGACATTTTAGCAAATTACTGGCCAAATCTCTACTTAGGCTACAATTTTCCAAACATAAAATCCTTCCATGTTAAAATCCGGAATTCACAAAATTCAAATGTCCATATCTTGGAAAGTATTTGGAGTTAGGAGACAAATGAGACAATTTTTGGACACCTCAGAGAATGAACTTTCCAAATTTTTAGGTCTGAAATCATTTTGTAAAAGTTGTAAAAAATCCATATGTCTGCTTGGCAATATGTTTATAGTGACATTGGCTGACCTGTCAACCTAAAAATCTTAAAGCCTGAAAGTTTATAAAAACAGAGATTTTACCAAAAACAGGGAGAAACAGGAATTCAAAAACAGCTCTAAAATGTTAACTTCAAAAAACATATACTTTTTAGTGGAGAAAGCTCAATGATTAATGTACAGGGAAAATCTTGTAAAAACTGGTAGACTTAGCAGAAGACTAATGACTGAGTTAAACAAGAGAACACTAATTAGTTATTTTTTAATCATTTCACCTGAAGCAAGGTGATCATGCTACCAAGATGCAAGGGGTTACTGGGTGTGAATAAGAATGAGAAGACTTTAGAAGGAACCCGAAATCTAAACAGGTAACAAGGGATAAATCTCTACTCTAGTTCAATACACAGAGAAGAAATTAGTTACAAACTCGGAGACAGAGATAAAGAGCTCAAAACTGGGAGTCTCCTTGTGCCACCAGGAGAGTTGATAGAACAGTATGGTAATTAGTCATAGTCACTATTGTAAATAGACTTCCAGGAATGTGATAAAATTTAAAACTGCAATTTATTTACATTCTGACAACAAAGTTTTTTCTATGTAAACTTATGTATAGTTTGATTTTTATAGTAAACAGTCTTATTATTTGAAATGCCCATAAAAATGGACGTGTCTAATATTTTCATACATTTTAGTAAAATTTATTTATCACAATTTACAGAAGAAAAAGAAATATAAGCATATAAACTTAAAAAAAGCTGTTAAGTAGTCTTGGTTGTGGATAAGTCTTGATCCACTTTAGCTTCCCCTTTAGGTAAAGGGAGTTGTTTGGCATAGATTTGTGAAGACAAGCTGGAATTTTAGTTGACTGACTATGACCTATTGCAGAGACTCATATTTATCTGTTTTTAAGGAGATACAAACATGAAGGGTTTTCAATTTATTCAAACCGACGTTGATTGATTGAAAATTCCCTTGTATAGCTCATGATCTGATTTCGAGTACGTCAGACAGTATGCAAATTTAATATGTATGCAAATGTCTAATCTTATTTTAGATTTTTTTTATTTTTGACGACTCTTTCTTGAAACATATCATTATACTTATCCATTTTTTGTGTTGCTTTTTGATATGCCTCTAAAAGTTTTAAGACGCTAGCTATTTTAATTATTAAAATAAATGTTGAATTACACGTCGGTTTATTTGTTCATTTTTTAAAATCTGCGGTCATAAAGTAGTAAACAATTGATTTTTAGGTTTTCGAGTTGGATCGATGAAAGTTCTACTAATTCTTTAAAAACAAAAACAAAAAACTTCTAGATTAAATTTTTGTGTGCAATCATCCTAACGAACCGGAACGCGGAAGCCGATTATATATTTATTTATTTTCCTTGTCATTGTGCAATAACGCACAATGAAATTAGACAGCAGTCCCTAGGTGCACCAACACGCGCGAGCGCACACACATACACGCACACACACAAAGCACGCACAGCATCAATTCAAATGAAATTAACGTTTAAAAATATTGACAGCGTGCAGTTTATGACAAATAATAATTAAAAATTATAGACGGGAATTAAAAATATTTTAATATCTTATTTTTAGAATACATTTATTTTATTTCTACAAAGTGAACATTCTAACTAAAAACGCATCACCGTTTCTGCCACTGTGCCTGTGTCAGATAATTTACTTAGGTAGATTACCTCCTTGATGATAGTCACGAACATATTTTTGGCATCTTCGTTTCTTATGAAACGCTCTCTAAATGTTGTTTTTTAAATTAAAATAAATCACTGTTTTGTGAAATTTATTTACCATTCGTTAAACAAATCTTTTAGTAATCCTTGTTGGATATTTCTACAGATTTGAGGTGGGATGGAGAAGCAAAGAGAAACCAGTTGAAAATGCTAAACTAACGCGGAAACTAATAATTTTGAAAATGTAAATGTATCCAAATTCGGCCTCCGTAGTATAAAACAAAGGGACGTAAGTTGAAGCTGGAAATAAGTAAAAATTAAAAACAATCAGTTGACAGTTGAGTAAATGATCCACATTCTTGCACTTGATTTATTGTCATTATTGAGTCATTATTACACAAAAACAAATAAAGACTAAAAACACTGACATTCGCGAAAAATACAAAAAAAAATTATCTGAATTTTTTTTAGTAATGAATGTAAACAAACGGTATAAAATAATTAATAGACAAGCAAGTGTAGTTACTTTTTTAGTTTTAAGTTAATTTATGCCAGATTTTTTTTCACTCCAACCAAAGTATTAACAAAAAGTGGTCAGTTAATTTATTTTTTTAAATTTATAAACAATTTAATAATGTTATTAAGCTAATTAGTTTAATTTATTTTTAGTAATAATCAGTGTTTTTTTTAATTCTATTTTAAAAATATATTTTTCTATTTTTTTAAGTTTGTAGTAACCATCACTATTCCATGATAATTTAAATTTAGTCATAATTTAAGTTATAATATTTAATAAATTTTTTTAACATTATTTATTTAAGTACTATTCACCGTAATTATCTTTCTTTCGGGAAAATTTTTTTTTAATAAGTTTAGCTAATAATTTAACAATGAGAATTTATTAGACATTTACTACAATAACAATACGTTTCGTAACTTTATCATACTTTTTTTTACTACAAATAATTTCAACTTATTTGCTTGTTTTTGCTTGTCAAGTGTTTTAATTAATTTGTGCGAAAAGGTGTGGCAAGTGGCCAGGGTTAAAAAGAGAGAGGGGGAGAGAGAAAGAAAGGATGGGAAAGAGGAGACAGAAAACAGAAAGAGAACGAGAAGAAAAAGTTGATGATGAAGAAAAAGAAGAAAGAAAGAAAGAGAAAGCGGCCATAATAAAGCGCCATAGGCCGCCATAGCGCCATCCGGTAGTGGCGCATGCGTAACTGCTGCCTTGCCAGACAGGTCTTCCACGACGACGACGGTGACGGACGGCAGCTAAAAACAAGCCAAGAGAGAAAGAGACACTACCGAAGAAATCGGGCGGCCATAGGCCTTTAAAAATAAAAGGAAAGGAAAAATAGCCAGTCAGCCACTGGATGCATTAGTCCCTGGTAAAAGACAGCGGCCATCGGGCGCTAGGAGTATCGTCGGCATCGGGCCAGGAGTAAACATTTTGGTCCCCGATGCTGACGTTGGAGGCGGGCAAGGAGGACTACCACTGCCACCATTATCATCATCGTCCAGAGTAAACAGTGGCACCCCCTTCGTGCTGCTACCACCTCTTTATTCTCTTCTGTGACCGTCACCCATTCGCTTCTCTCTACTAATACCAACACCAGTAGTTTCCATTTGCATATACAATGACACAATAAGGGCAATACACGCGCATACACCTCAAAAGATTTTGTTAAAATCCTGGCTTTTATCACCTAAATAAGTGGAAAAAAACAATAACAATTCAGAAAAAAAAACTTAATCCATCTGAAAATATTTAATTTCCCCTTTTCTTATTATCAAAAGTCTTGTTTTGTAGATCTGTATGTTAATTGTTTGTAGTAAGTGTGTATGGCTAGCTAGACACTAAAATAAATTTGTTGTTTTCTGTTTAAAAGTGTACATTTAAGAAAATACAAAAAGACCATAAACAAATGCGTAAATATTACTGAACGTGTGACCCCCCCCCAAAAAAAAACTGAAAGTGATTAAAGTTGTCTATATCTAAAAATAGAGAGGAATATTAGACATACCGATAGTTCTACACCGTCTACAATACACCTAGGTAAAAAATAAAAATAGTCATACTACTGGTTTGTTTATCTCAATAACACCATAAATATGTATATATAATAATATAATCTATGTATGTAATTTGGTACGTATCTGTTTTACTTTTAACAGTTATGGTGTTCGTATAGAAAGTTGTTATTGTGAAAATCTTGTAATACTTGGATTGTATAGAGATGTCCACTCAAATCTACTATTTATCCGTTGTTAATACACCTATCTCTACCCATGTATACGTCGGCAAAATAATTGTGTAGGATTTTATTTTTAAATACTCTTACCTATGTATACACGGGTCTGTGTACCGTAATACACATAACGTGTATGTGTGATGTAAAAGACATTCTAGAGATATAGTCACAAATACTTTTTTTTTTTTTAAGTTATGGTGGACAAATGGTTCATAGATAATACCCATTATATTAAATACTTGGCCTGACGGTGAAATACATAATATTTTAGTGTGTGCCTTTTAAATAATTGTAGGTAGGTTAGTTTAGGGTCAGGTTTGGCAAGATTAGTTTTAAGGTTGGTAGCTTAGGGAACAGACACATGGCTGGTTTATGATTATAAAACACTAGAAAATAAAATTATAAACACGACAGAAAATATAATCTATGTAAAAATCTGTTTACGCCTCTTATTTTAGGCTGATAACTTAGTTTAGAGACTTATTTGTAAGAAGGGTTAATCTGAAAATTAAAACGGTAAGCTTTGTGTAGTGTCTGCATGTATGTTTGTCTATCAGTCTGTCGTGCTGTTGTTGATGACGACTATGATGATGATGATGGCCGTTGTTGACGCACACAAGCCAGAACTTAGACCACAACAAGAGAATTATCACCCGAGGGACAAATTAAATTTAGCCAAAGCTAAAACCACGTCATATCCCCAACATCAGCAAATCCAACATTTATCATCATCATCATCATCGTCATTATCATCATCATTGTCACAAATATCCCAACTGCTCCCCCCTTATCAACCTGAGTTACAACCACTTGTACACTCTTTCTCATCTTTACATCAGCAGCAGCAGCAAGTTGGTTTCAGTCCTTACTGGACTGACGGAGGCGGAACACAAGTCCGAGTGTCGTGAACAATAACAACACGATATAATATACAAACATACATATAAATAAATATTTATTTATATATATAATATATATATATATACACACACATATATATATATATACACAATATATATATGTGTGTGTGTGTGTGTATGTATATTGAATAACTAACACTAAAAAGGTAACAAAATAAAAACAATTGGTAGTTGCATTGCAACAACATAAAGCTCTCTCTACATACCGTTGGTCTCTGCCTTATAAAAACCGAAAATAAAAAGTACAAAATCCAAATAATAATGATATAGATTGTAATAAAGGCTCTTGTACACCCCCTAAAAAGAAGAAATATATAAATAAAAGGTAGGTAGAAATAAATTGGTGAGGTCCATTTCTTCATTTATCGAATAAAATACATCACTGTTTTACAACTGGCAGTCACTCATTGCTACTACAATCGTAATAGTAGTACTTGCTAAGTGTTGTCGTCATCTACAAAAAAACAAAAAAACTACTGCTAACAATTCATACACAAAAAGGTGTAAAATCCTGATTGTTATTATTATTAACAAAAACTCCGAACACAATAATAAAAAGACCAGAGAAATAAAGAGGTGTTAAGAGAGAGGCGGAGGGGAACGAAAAGAAGAGGAGGAGGCGAGAAAAAAGAGAAGAAATCATAATATAGTTGTAATTTTTGCGTGAGAGAGAGAGAGAAAAAGAAAGTGTGTGTGAGAGTGTGAGGCCACCCCGATCTTATCATCCTCCACCCGAATAATCTGGACAAGAACAACAAACAGTGATGTTCTCGACGGCCAGTGCAGCCAGTGAGAAATTGACCTACGATTTCACCTGTGAGGCCAACATATCTAAGTGGCAAAATCTTTTCACGGCTTCATTACAAAAGGTGAGTATTTAAAAAAAATAGTCCCAGTCACTCATCATATCCGACCAGTATAATCATCATCATCATTCACAAATAATAGTAATACCATTGGCATTAAAATATTAGTTAGTAGTAGTCGTTATCAACTAATTCCCAGGTCAATGGAATAATAATCAGAAATAAAAATGCTCAAGTAAGCACCTTCATTATTTTTTTTTAATTTTTGAAAATGGAGATGCCCCCTCTTTTTTTTTTTTAATTTAACATTTTTCGTGTGTATACATACACACACGTGTGAGAGTGTACCGATAGGAGTGTTTTTTCATTTTAAAATTTTATTTCAAATAAATTCTTTAAAATAGCCTCCTTAAAATTTACCACGATTAAAATTGTCATTTCATTCTCAAGGTTCAGATTCAAATTAAAATTGAAAAATCAACTCAAAAACGTTAAAACAGATGTCTAAAAACTAAACATACCTACTTAATGTCTATATTTACGGGTAAAAATGGTATACCCGTAAATATACAGACATACTATTTATTTCAATTTTGAAGATTGAAAACTTCCAGTTGGTTAAAAAATTAATAAATTAAAAGAGTACAGTATTTTTATCTTTAAAATTATTACTTATTCAGCAATAAGGTAAACTCTTAAAATTTCTACAAAAATATAATTTTTATTTAAAAAAAATAAGTTTAATTAAATTAAAAAAAAAATAAATGAAAATAAGTTGGTGATATATGTTTTCTTTTTAAAATTAGCTTTTTTTTTCTTTTTGTTTGTGATGGGACAATTTGAATGTTTACTGTTGTATAGTTAGTATTTTATGTTTCTTTTTTAAATTAGTAAAGGAAAGAAACTTTATTTTTCATTAACACAGCTTTTTATGGTCAAACTTTTGTTTTAAGCCAGTTTCTTTGATTTCGTATGACAGTCTCGTGTTAACTCAAGATAGGTTTTTTTACTTTTAAATTTCTACTCTTTTTTTTTTTTTTGTTGGTCGTAAAAAATATTTGAAAACTGCAATTTTTAAAATTTCTGATTAATTTATTATTAAGAACTTATTTTAAAATTTAAATTTATGAATTCAAGAACATTTGATTGAAAAAAATAAACCTAATTTCAGTCAGTATATTCCTGTTAGTAATTTTACATACATGTTGACTTTCTCTCTTAAAAACTAATTAACACATTTTTGTATTCATCAATAAATGATGATAAGTTATAATAATAAGAACGATGATGATGATCATTATTATTAGTCCTGGGCCAACCATTCCGACATGGAAGAAAGAAGTGATAGAATTTTTAGATGAAAGATCAACCACTACAATAAACAACTTGCGACAAAACACGTGCTGATATCAAACATAACCTTATCATAAATCCCTCACCTAAATAACCCTTATACATCGATAGTCTTTCATTTTTTAAATTCTTTCTTTTACCTGTCAAAATATTGGCCAGATTTTTTCTTAGGTTGTTAACCCTGCCATGCTTTGTTGTGTCAGCTCAGTGTATCATCACAAGGAAGTGTAGCCATATTACTACTACTACTACTACAAAAAAAAACTATTATTAAAACAAGACAAGAAGACTGAATAATACACATCCTATTGAAAATTTCTCTAAAATTGTCTTGTCACAAGAATTAATAATTCCTATCAGTTTCATAATTATTTAAATATCCTAGGAAGAACATCGAGCTTTCTTTATTAATCCTTTTAATTTAATTATTTATTTATTAGAAATTTCTGAGTGTTTGTTAACGATAGCAGCTTTGTGTTTTGCCCAAGAGAAATGAACACGCAACATAAATAGAAAAATAAATGTAAAATAACAACAGTCGACGTAGGAGTTATTTATTTTTTATTTAAAAATATCCTAAAAAAAACAACATTAACAAAAATAATGTTTTAAGTTGTGAGTGTCGTCGACGTCTTCAAGTGATGTCTTTTCGTTTCGGTATATTTTTTTTTAGAATACAGTTTATTCTTTCCTTTCTTAGCTTAGTATTTCGCTTTTGACTTATTTATAGCTGGACCCGGCTCCACCCTTTCTGTGTTGTACCCAACTTGAAAAAAATGAGTCCCACACCCTCCATTATTGTCTAATTCCGATATTAGCTTATTTTAAACACGACAACACCTTGTCGTTTTCTCTGTTTTCGATCGCTACTTATTTATTTATTGGTGTGTGTATGTGTGTGAGGGTGTCTCTTGAAATGTCATCAATCGTGAGAAGCTGACTAAGACGGCGAAGGAGAAAGAAGTATGAGTGAATGTGATGTCAGCACAGGCTGACATATCCTGATGGTGATCATCTCGACTGACACTCAAACATCAAGGGAATTAACTCCACCATTTCCTAATTATCTCCTCCTTATTTCTTTTTTATTCTCGCTACGAAAAGTAGGTTCTCTATTTTTGTTTTATAATTATTTTTAATTTCTCACAAAAAAGACTTTGTATAAATAATTTACAGTCGTACAGGAACTACCCTTTAAAACTAGAAATTTTAGCATGACTATTTTTCATCCTGAAGTCTCTTGTGAATATTTATTGAATTTGAATTGGGTAACATTAACAATCAGTTTTTTTTTCTTAGTTAAATTTTGAAGGGACATTATTTAGAGTGCTATATTGACATAGAATAGATGCTGATGCTCCAAAAATAGTTTGCTTTGTTTTAATGTTTTTAATCCAAACCTTTTGTCATAAAATCACAAATGGATTCTGGACTAAACTTGTTTCAATTGTACAATCACTCAAACAAAATTGTTTTGCTCATGTAATCTTTAGAAATCAAGATTGAGACTTCTTTAGGATAAATCTAAGATAATTTTATATAAAAAAATATAATCTGAATCATTAATTTTAAAACACAAAATAGTATTTCCTTGTTGCTAATTTAGCACTTTTTAAATTTCTATGTTTTTTATAGAATTATTATCTGTATACAATTTTTTGTTTTCTTTGGAATTCATCAGTAAAGATAAAGAAAGACTAAAGGAATGTGTAATTTACTGTAAAAATGACTTAGGCTTTTACTTGGATGTAGCAGTGATACTGGGTATTCCTTAAAATTCGTTGGTTATCAGTGATTGTGAGGTATTTCCAGGAATATCTCTTTTACCAAATAATGTAACTTTACAATTACATTATTCTTCTGCATGTGAATGATGCAAAAGTTGCTTTGCTATCCCTGCTCAGTTGAGAAATTTGGGACTGAGGGAGTGGAAATTATGGTTATTTGATAGGCCCCAAGGATTAAGTATATTGACCATAGCTGTTAGTAGATAACTAACAATCAGTTATTTACTAAGATCATATGATATTTAAAGGTTTATTTTATAATTTTGGTCACAAGCACCATCTTCTTCAATCCATCTTCCTGTCTGGATTGTATAGTTATTTATATAAAAATTCCCATCTTAAAACTATTAAAATTTTCATTCTGTTCCAGACTTGGATTTTGTTTAGAAGTTCTGTTGTAAAGCATTAAGATAACTGATAGCCATACCTTTAGGCAGATTTTGAATTGTAAAACAATATAGCCCTTATGTACATCCACTCTTTAACTTCATTTGATACATTTGTAAAGTCAACTCTACAAGTTTGTTCCATATGTTCTCTTTATTCATGAGTTTGATTAATTATCCATTTGGAATTCAAATGAGAAAATTTCAATAAAACATTTTTACTGCTATAGTAACTGCTTCATAAATGCAAAATATGAAAAATAAAACATAGCATAAAAGTTTATATATTGTGTAAAAATAGTTTAATAATATATATTTGTATGCATAAATTATTATTTTTTGCACACACTGCAGTTGACAATATTAACAGCTTTTTCTGGAATGTTCTTATTATTAATCAAATGATCAAATTGAATCATGTAAGTTTGCAATGTAAATCCAGTAGTTTTTACTTTTATATAAAGTTTATACCCCAATCATTCTTTTTTTCTTATCTCTGGCTCAGCTTGAATATAATAATCATTTTTTTTTCATTCAGAACTGTCAATATTTTCTCTGCTATTACAAATCTTGACTGCCATAATTTTTGTTTAAAACTAAAAGACTTCATATATATATATATATATATATATATATATGCAAGTCAAACATTTGATCAGGGTAAATCTTTTTGTTTCTGATAAATTTTTGGGCATGTAAATTTGTACAGTCATTTTATTTTATTTTTTGTATATTCATTATAATCACCTAAATATAAGTAGCATTTTTTAATATTTAAAATCTTTCTTAATTGTATTTGTAACTATCTAACTTTGTAGGTTTTATACAAGAGAGGTATTTTTTATAATATGTACAGTTTGCAAAACCAACTATCAATTTTTTCCTTTTATAGCAATAATACCTTGAGTTCTTTTTGTTGGCTTCTTCTAAATATTTTGATTTTAGAAGATGTATGTATTGTCAAACTGAATCTACAGGGTTTTTTTAGAATTGAATTTCCACAATCTTCAGAAATGATGACAATCAACAGATATCCACTTGGCTTGTACCTTAGAGTCTTAATGATAAAGACAGTAAAACTAAAGAGGTTAGTTTGAATTCATTTTAAAGTCATTTTAGTTTAAAAAATAGAACAATATTGTTTATGCATTTCTGATTTAGGAAATTTATTACATGGGAAAGAGTAAGAACATGTAATACATGGCAGTCATATGTATTATTTTGTCAGTTTATGTATGAAAACCAAATTGTTGGGGAGAAGATCTTACATTAAAATATTTAATTTTCTATCAATTGTTATGCTAATCTTGAAAATTTTATCTTTTCTGCTTAAAAGGATGTGAGATTACTTATTTTGGCACCAGTAGATTTTTTTTTTTACAAACATCTGTAATTCACTTTTTTCTTATTTAAAATGTTACTATTATAATCCTTGTGAAACTTGTCTCATAAACCGTTTCTTTAGGCCATGCCATAAAATAGATTCTTAGTTCATTTGTTTCAAATTGGCAAGCAAATTCCAGAAATTTCCTGCTGTAAGAATGTCTTATTATCTTGCATCTATTGAGTATATTAGAAATATGATGTCAAGTGGTATGGATTTAACATGTGTAAAGCATTAGACACACTATTCTGTTAGCTTTGCCCAACACTATATCATTAACATTGTCACTTTTTGTAGATTATGTCTCTGGTGCAGATGCAGTTCTAAGTTGTAACGCAAGATTTGTATTGTCATTGTTTTCTTTTCTGCCAATATCCCTTTTGACACTGAAAATGATTTTTTTTGTTCATAAAATAAATTATTTTAGGGAAATTTTTAACTAATTCAAATTTGGTACAAAACTCACATTTATAGTATACCATAGGAAGTGTATCTGTGCTATAGCAGGTACTGACATAAATTAAAATTAGGATTCATGTCTGTTTTTCTCAGTTTTAATTTCAAAATAATTTAAAAAATTCCAACAAAAAGAAACAACTCTTTCTAAAAATGCTAATTGCATAAATATTATTTCTCTTGTTTTATATATGATTTGTAAAATATAAATAATTGTTCATGTGATATGAAGGAGATGATCAGCTTTTTATGAAAATGTCCTTTTATTTGAATACTTGATTAAATCACTGTCACCAATGGAAAACTGAAATATTCACTATGTAAAAGAGTCCAGTCTTTGAAGAATGGCTCCTTGCAGAAAAGCTAGTATAATTCTAAGAATCTGAAATCAGTGTCATCTGGACAGTGTATTCATAGCATAGATAGCCATGTCAATGAGGCCAAGAAAAGAACCAAGACAAAATGTAATTTAAGCAATGTTTTAGCTACAAAGAAAGTAATTGTTATTTATTGAAATTGGTCTCAAGAGTTTTGGAGATATGAGCCACAATAAGTAACAGCTGTGAAGATGGACCAAATAAACAAGAGTGAAAGTTTGGTTCTCTGTGTCTCGTGGACATTATTTGTCAAAGGTCATGTACAGTCTTGCACCACTTCATTGCCTTTCATAAGCATCCAACTCGGGAAATTACAGTTTAAGAAATCAAGAGTGGATAAGATAATACAAGTTTCTTGTCTTATGATAAAAACAAATAATTAGAGTCCACAGGGTGGCACAGAGGAGGTAAATGATCATTTTTGAAATTTAAGATCTGATATTCAAAAATCAGCTTTACAAAATTTAGTTCAGATTAAAGTATCATATTTTCTTAATAAAAATTTGCATGTCATTTTAAATATGCCCTGTTATGTTTTTTTATTTCAACATATTACATGTTTCCTTGCTTATGGAATAAACATGTCTCATCTGTAAGGTTTCTTTGCATTCAATACTTGGCGCTAAGTAGATGAGAAACTTTTTAAAAGAAAAAATTTTGAGTTTGTATAAAATGATTTAAGTTTGAGACATGAAAATGTAATCAATCTTCTAGAGTTTAAGAATAGGAATTGAGAACCTAGTGCATTACAGATGTAATAGGATGATCCATTATTTAAGCATTTATTAAAATATCTGGTCTTAGTTAAAAAATGTTACACCCTAAACTTTTGGAAATTAGCATATTAATCACTAAGTGATGGGATGGTCATTTGTATGTGCAACTACGCTTCTATTCTGACTGCCAATACTTTAATATTATCTGTAATCAGATATCAAAATAGCTATCTGCAGGATTGCACTTATATAAAATTTAATTTTTCATTTCACCTACAAATGATTAAAGCCTTGTCCTTGAAAGAATTTGGATTTAAGATTGAATATATCAAGTCAATTTTATAAGACTAGCAGTATACTCAGTATAATTCTATAATTTTACATTATATGATACAGATCGTAAATAAGTATATTGTATGACAAGCTTTTTTTTTATTTAATAGGAAACAGCAAACTCAAAATACATCCCTATCAATTATGATAAATACATTCTTATATAAAAGAAAATCTGGAGTGATATTGTTGCTTATAGAAATTATGATTACATTTTTAATTTAAAAACAAAAAAAAACACAAACTTCAATGAAAAATTATAAGTGTTGTTTGTTACAAAAAACATTACAAGACAACAGAATCACAGAAAAGCAGTTTATTATTATCAAAATTAACAGTTTATTAAAGAAAGATTCTTCTCTTCAACCATTTTTACAGATATATTCCATAAACAATAAAACAGTATGTATATTTACATTAATCAATGACACACGCTAAGAAGTGAATTCAGCAAAAATGTGTTGTTGATACAACACTACAAACTTTTAACCAATAAAATACTATGCACTTACTGAAGACAATGCTGTCTACCATAAAACAGTATTTAGCAGGTTGGTTGTATGAATTGTTGCTTATGAAGACGATCATCACTGGGTGTCCCACATATAGCAATATATGTATATCAGAGGCTCTGTACCAAATTAAATTGGCTTAATGGAAAAACAAATTACAGGCTACTGCGATGGTTACCACTATACAATATATAAAAGAGAAAGAGAGAGGAGAGAGACAGAATATGTGTGTGTGTGTGTGTGGGGGGGTTCTTTTACAAGATGACAAAGTAATTTGAAGCAAGGTAATAGGTTTATAGTTTTAGGTGATGCTTGTTGAGCATATCAGGTTTTGATTTGCAAAATTGTGTTTGTTCACTAAACAAGATTATTCCTCAATTTGCATTATGAATCAGAAAAGAGATCTTGTTATCTGTATCCCAGAGAAAATGAAGATGTGCTTAAGCGAAGGATAAACTTTTAATGTTTTTCTCTTTGTACTGATCAAATTTTAAAGTAGACAGGATTAAAAAAGGATTACTATCATTGAAATGACAATGTAAACCAGTGATATATGAAAAGGATGAAATGTAACAATTATCCTTCTATTTACAAGGATAAGGAAGTATTATTAATTAATAGAAATGTTTTTCATGTTAATCATAAGCTTCTTCTAAAACTTGTATAAAATTATAAGGATTTGCTGGTTTCTAAGTTTGTTGTTTCATGTCTGGAATACACCATATTTTTCATATTTTAGAGCTAAAACCTTTGTGTAAGTCAATGTATATGAAAGAAGTTTTTTTTGCATAGATGTTTAGAATTAATATAGCCTTTTGGTTATTCAAATGTTAGTCATGTTATAGCCAAATAAACACATTCAGAATGGCACAATGTCATCTGGTGCAAAATTTCTAATTCATTATTCTTTACATATTAATAATGATAAGTTGTGATTCAAGAATCCATGATGTTTAAAATTTAGACTAAACTCAAATTTAAAAAAAAATGTTTTAATATTTTTCATGTGGTGTTTCATGGTAAATATCTTGAAAATCAAACTGAATTAAAAAAACTATACAATTCTAATATTGCTGTAAGTTTTATTATGGTTTTGTCCTTTTTAAGAAGCCATGGTCAGTGCATAGATAACACACAAAACTTGTTTCAAATTACTTTGTCATCTTGTAAAAAACCTCCCCCCACACATATTCTGTCTCTCCTCTCTCTTTTTCTTTTATATATTGTATAGTGGTAACCATCACAGTAGCCTGTAATTTGTTTTTCCATTAAGCCAATTTAATTTGGTACAGAGCCTCTGATTTACATATATTGCTATATGTGGGACACCCAGTGATGATCGTCTTCATAAGCAACAATTCATACAACCAACCTGCTAAATACTGTTTTATGGTAGACAGCATTGTCTTCAGTAAGTGCATAGTATTTTATTGGTTAAAAGTTTGTAGTGTTGTATCAACAACACATTTTTGCTGAATTCACTTCTTAGCGTGTGTCATTGATTAATGTAAATATACATACTGTTTTATTGTTTATGGAATATATCTGTAAAAATGGTTGAAGAGAAGAATCTTTCTTTAATAAACTGTTAGTTTTGATAATAATAAACTGCTTTTCTGTGATTCTGTTGTCTTGTAATGTTTTTTGTAACAAACAACACTTATAATTTTTCATTGAAGTTTGTGTTTTTTTATTTTTAAATTAAAAATGTAATCATAATTTCTATAAGCAACAATATCACTCCAGATTTTCTTTTATATAAGAATGTATTTATTATAATTGATAGGGGTGTATTTTGAGTGGGGATGCTGTTTCCTATCAAATAAAAAAAACAAGCTTATCTTGTCATACAGGATGCTTATTTACGATCTGTATATTTATAAAAGATCATGTATTTCTTAAACATCATCACCTGTAGAGAATGTGGATACACACTAACAAGTCTGTGTTGTCGTCTTTGAACCTGGGACAAGAAACAAAAAAAATGGCTTCCATATGTTTCTCTGGGTGGTACTCTTTAAATTCAAGCAATCATTCATCCAATGAATAGGAAGCAATAAAACCTTGTAAGTTTTTAAAGCTTCCCTGCTTTCTTCACTTTTCAGATCAGTAAATGGTCCATTGCAAAAGAAATAAAAGAACAAAAAAGAGGATTGTATCTATAATTTTATTAACATAATCTGATAAAATAACTGAAAATTCTATAGATATATCAGTGCAAGTGCAAATGATCTTTAGGATTTGTACTTTTAAATGTGAATAAAGGCTTATTAAGTAATAGTCATTAGAACTACTCCAGAAACAATTCCTTATCAGTGTGTTAATCACTGTGTCTGTAAAATATATAAAATATTCATCTACTTTTTCTTGGCACCATAGCAATTGATATTTAATAATATCAGATATTATTTAAATATGATTATTCCAAAGATAATGGTTAAAGATAATGGTTAGAGTAGGTAATAAATTTGAACCAACTTTGTTCACAAAATGTTTGGTTAAAGATCTTTAATTCAAGACAACTCTTATTGTTTGTCCTAACAGATAGGGGAACATCATTTATTATGGATTTAATAAAATTGATTGCTGGATAGAAAGTTTTTTGCCTCTTGTTAGAAAATCAATTTTCTTTCTTCAAGTAAACATGACTAACTCTTTGCTATTCTGTCAATTGCACTGAACAATGTTTTATCACAGATTTTAGATATACAACATTATATACTAAAAGAAACTAAAATAAAAGCAAAAAAAAAATTTCCAATAAATTTTATATTTATTGAATTTACATCCATTCAATTAAGCTGAATTTATTTTATGGTATAATGAAGGTGCTAGGTAGGTGATACTAATGTAAACAAAGTAACCCTTGTTCTCTGGAATCAACATTGTAAAATCCATGCAATATCCTAAATGCATAATTCTCTAATACTATGAGTATAGCTTGCAATATGATAGTTCATTTATAAATATAAGTCATAGGTTGAAGATTATAGTCATTGTGAACTCCATGATCTTGCCAGTAGCTGCATAGTATGTGCTGGGTCAGGGTTACATATGATTTTTAAATTCAGTGGTCCTTCTTTTAGACTGGTTGCCAACCATGGCTAGAGAGCCCAGTCTGACCTGATACTTAACCCATAGCTTGTGGGAGAAGAAATGTCTTCATAGCTTTCCCAAGGGTATTTCTGTGAAAGTGAATGTAACAAACTCAGATGGAATTTGAACTTAGTTTGCTGATTTCCTCTTCTGAGCCACTAACCATTACACATATCCTAAATTTTAACAATATTTAAAGGTTGCATTTACTGTACCAATGTCATTGACTGAACAGTTAAGTGAAAATGTAATAAGAATTGCTTAAAAGGACAATTTTAAATTGATAAAACAATGAACCAGATAAGATAGGGAGTTATGAACACCAGTAATATTATTTTAGGATATCCCCATCAATGGTGAACTGAGGCTTAAACCTGATATTGTTAAATGAGGGAAATTGATAGATTAGAAATTAAACTAGGATAAATATTGTTCTCTTCTGTATTGTACTTATACAATTTGTACTCAGTAAAGAGTGTTAGTTATCAAGAAAGTAAGTGGATGGGCAAGCAAGAAGTGTGCTTGCCATTTTAATAACAAATGAAGCTGTAATTATATCAACACAAGAACTAAGATAATATTTTTTTAAATGTTCATATTAATTCCTTCTGAATGCAAAGTTGGGTTAATTGAAAACATTAAAATAAATGCCATTTAAAAGTATAACTATTGTAGAAATATTGGGTTGATCTTAATGCAAGCTATTGCTAGTAAGTTTACTTTTACTGGGTACTCTTATAATAAAATTGTGCAAAAGATTTTTAAATGCAAGTGAAAGTGTTAGACAACACAATGCACTTAATGTTGAAAAAAAGCTTATATTTTAATCAAAGTGAAACCTAATGGCTGGTAAACATGAAATTTGAGAAGCAAGTCAAAATACCAGGTTGATGAAATTTGTTACCACAAACTAATTTAACAGAAGAAAAACAGATTTCAAAATCAAGGTGAAGAGGCTTCCAAGCTCAATCAGAAGTCTCTTCCACTCCTAGCAAAATATATTCATCATATTTGTAGAAAAATTTGGCATACAATATGACATTAGCACTTTATTGAACTAGTGAATATAAATTATGAAACTTTTTGTTTAATGATTTTGTTTCACATATTTCATGAAGAGTGGAGTCCAAACTTCAATTATGTGCAGATTTTATAAGCATGAAGCTCTGTTCTCTATACAGTCATATAAGGCAGAGTCTGAAGAATGAATTAAAAATGGAGTCTTGAACAGAGAGGAATTATCATACAACTGAGGAGACACTAACAAGAGAAAGAAATGTAAAAATAAAAAAAAGTCTACCAACAAAAATATTGATAATTTATTTCTATCAACTCCTCAAGAGGATTAGCCCATTTGCAAAGTAACCTGGTGTTGCTTATAGTATTTACAAACAAAAACATATAAATAAAACAAAATGAAGAGTTTGGTGAGAAATAACACAGTTAAAGATTTAATCATTGCAAATAGCTTTTACTGTTTACTAAAGAAATTAATCCTTTTGTAAGAAGTTAAAGGAAACTGATTATAAAATAAAATATATAACATTTAGAATTCAGTAATTAGAACAAGGGATGAAACTAAATGGTTTTATATGTTATCACTAGTGCCAAATTGGTGACACTTGTTTTCCTGAATTCACACATGGAGGTAAATACATTTAGGAAACAATTGGCCAATTTAATACTTGTAAAATGTATGATACTCTTAGATATAAACTAAACGTAGCATTCTTCTGATGTAAAAAGAATAAACTTCAAACACTGCTAATATTTAATCAGCACACTGATATGCAATATAAGCATTAAACACATAGTAAATGGTTTGGACATTAGTACAAAATCATTTTTCTGTAACTAGTAATTTGTATAAATAAATGCTTTGACAAATATGAGGGGCTGCTACAAAGTTCTCAGGCTGATCACAAGAAGCCCTTCCCCTAAAAAATCTAATGTTTTGTCAGATTTTGGGAAGTGCGTCAAGCTGAGAACTTTTCAGTAATGCCTTCATAGAAGAAATGAAATAGCAAATGTTGATAAAGGATTTCTATAACATTAAAACTAAAGACATGAATTTTATTTCTGTTATCTTGGTTTACAATATTCAGATTAAAGATTTAATTCTCAAATTGTAACGGAATGAATAAATTGTCTTTATCACAAATTCTTTTCATTAACACATCAAAATAAGATCAGAAATTAAAGTTTTATCCAGAAACCTTTCTAGAAATGTTATTTTAAAGTGAAAAATCATTCATTATCCAAACCAATGAACAGAAATTAAAAAAAAAAACAAATTATTATCTTTTCATAACAAATGCAATATTTTTTTAAGGTTTATAAATCCTCTTTAAATTAAATTTACTCTTGCAAAATGTTATTCTTCATATGGTGCAAAAAGGTTGGCTCAAAAGACAAAATGTTCAGTAATATTTATGATAAAAGATTTTCTCTTCCTTTTGATAGAATTAATAAGAACTTTTTAACATTAATATTTTTTCTTTAGTCAAGCAGATGAATTAATTTACTGCTTTTATTCCTTTTATTGCTATCATGTTAAATTAAAAAATTAACACTCCTGTTTCTAACATGAAAATGAAACCAGTTTAACCAAATAAAACTTAGCACAAACAGTTACAAAAAAAAGGAAGGGGTGCTGGCCTCTGAGTAAGCAAGAAACAAAAGGATTGCAAATTTGAGTGCAAAGTTCATGATATATACCTGGATCATTCCCAACCTCAGTGTGCCTCTGAAAGCAAGAATTTTGTTTTTGTCTGTTTCTCTATTTTCATATGGGGTCTCTTGTTTTCAGAATTTCATGAAGTGAATTTCTAGCTTTTGGTGATTTTTCCCTTCCACTTAATGTATAATAATCATTTTTATCAATAAAGGGTAATAAGCTATTGAGAAAGAATTTATTCAAAGTCAGGATTATAAATATATATATATATATATATATATATATATATATATATATATATATATATATATATATTTATTTTTTTGTTGCATCATTTTTTTCTTTTTCATCTTTATGTATGGAAAATAAGCAGGTACCAGATTTTCACTAAGCTTTTTTACTTAGGAACTGGATAAGTTTGAGGGATTTGTAAGTACAAATGTTCAGAAGTACTTAATCATAAAAGTATTTAGAATGTTATTATACTTTATGCTATCTTGCTGGTACCAATGTTGCTAAAGGGATATTCAAACAAATTATTTCAATTTTTTCAGTGGATATTAAAAAAGAAGAAGAAAATCTGTTATAGATACTGTATATACTTGAGAATAGTTTTATGATCAGTTTTATGGAAAAAATAGGGGGTTGCACTATACACAGGTAAGTTTTTCTGGAGGAGTTAAAATTCATGCAAAAAAGTAGGCAAAGGAAGTGGAAGACTATTTTTTAATTAAAGATATTACTATATAGAATCTTACAAGATTGTTCATATCTCTTGAAATTTTGTAAGTAATAACACCTTTTATACATAAAGAATGAAAAGGAATTGAATAAAATTGTTTTTGATGTCCAGAAATTCAAGGCTGCTCTTGGAAATGATCTTGTGTTTTCAGAGAAGTAATTAAAATTTGTTTGCCTATTACAAGATAAAATATGCTAATAGTTTCTATTTTTTATGCCATATCCATTCAGGATGTACATAATCATAATTCTTCAAAGATTTTTCTTTATTGTCTGGGAATTATTATGAATTCTTTGTAAAGATAAGCGAGTGATTTTCTATTGCCTTCTCTATGGTTTGGAATTCAGTGTTTTGCTTCTCTTTGGTTGTCACCCAAAGCTGGAGATCCCATTTTACCTTGATTTTTAACTCATAACTGAGGAGAGAAAAGACAGATTCATGCCTTTCCCAAAGGCATTTGTGTGAAAGTGAACACAACAGACTAGCCTAGAATTTGAACTCTGCTCACTGATTCCAATTTCTGAATCTATCTCCATTGCACTACCTAAAAGTACAATGGATTAAGTAACTCTGCTCTTTTGTGATTGTTTCAAAATGTGTGCACTTCAATAGAACCTTTGACTCTATTCTCCATGTCAACAAGTCATGAGACAATTCTTTTTTTTTTCACTTCTTAAGTGATTATATTTCCAGTGTTTTGTATTTTGAGCTTTATGAAGAATTACTGACAAACAGTTAACCGAAGAGGGAGATGTATGCTACAGTGAGATATTCAAGTTTTAGCTTCTAAAATACAAAACTTGAATAATAAATATTCAAAAAGAATTTTTAAAAAAATTGAAAAAAACCCAAAAAACTCTTTAGTCTTTTAGGTAACATATGAAGTGGCTATATATGATCTAATTTGGCAAGTCCACCAACGTAACAATCTAAAATGATGTTTATGAATTTTGTGAAACCATTGAGATTCAAAAATAAATGGCTTATTGGGATGTTTAATGGACATCTATTTCCATAGTGCAGAAAATGAAATCAGCAAGTAGAATTCAAATTCTGGGCTAGTCTGTTGCATTCACTTTTGCACTAATGTCCTTTTGAAAGGCATGAACCTGTCTCTTTTCTGTCAGTAATGGATTAAATAGCAGAATAGACTAGCCTTGGGTGACAGTCAGTCTAAAACTCTGAATTCCAAACTAGGGAAGGCAATGGGAAAGCACTCCAATATCTTTCCCAAGAATGCATAGCAATTCACAGATAATAAAGAAAAGGAATCTGTGGAGAGACGTGCTTGCCTATGTCATGAATTGACATGGCATTAAAAAAAATAGTAAACTCATTTTATATATTTTCCAACTTTTTTCCAACTCTATTATACACTGTAAACCTTTACATTTACTGTTTCTTTTTTGTTATATATTTTCTGCATCTATATCAAACTTTTATTGAAGTACTATATTTGACAACCAAAATTTTACAGAGTACATATTTTTTGTTTTTTTTTGTTTTCTGGGGAAGGGTTACAGCTGACCACTACTGAATACAATCATTAACCTTTATCACTCTGTAACTTCATTTGCCATACAAAAGTTTATCCTGCCACTGAAGGTGACTCTGATTCCTGAACAATCGTATGTTTGAATTTCATAGTTGTGTTGTCATATCCTGCTATGGCAACTGGAAACAAGTTTGAGTGAAATTAACAATAAGAATATTGCAATTGAGAGGCCTTGAAAAAGAATGCAGTGGAAAGGGAAGTCTTATTAATACAGAGTGCTAAAGGTTAAGCTTCAGTTTAATCACATGTTCTAATATTTTAATACTTTGGGAGATAAGAAGAAGGCTAATGTTCATAAAAGTATTCATAGATCTTGGTTTCTACAAAAAGGTACCAAAATACTTAGGGAAGGAGTTCTTTAACAACCATCATATTTTGCATACTTTTTAAAAAAATTTTTTATTCCTACTCAGATTTGCCATTTTTGTTGATATCAATAGTAATTGATTTGAATTAGACTTTCTCTATTACATGGTCATCCTGGGGCAAACAATGCTTGGTTAGTTGTTATTTATAAGCTTAGCTTAGTTTAGCACAGTGCCATAAGTATAGAGCACCTAGTGACAAACAAATTCACTAGATAGTAATGGTCAACCACATAAGCTTTCTAACCATTACTTCCACCCTGTGGTGCCCAGCCAATTTGTTCAGTTATCAAAGTTTACTGAAATGTCATCATACCAAATTCTCTATTGAATATACTATTCTTTGAAATAGATTTCTAATAAATGAATTTACTAACAGAAAATGTTTATTGAGAATTGGTTCAGGTCTTTGTTTCCTTATATACAATGATAAAAGTATTTCACATTTGCCCACAGTGAAATCTTGGAATGTTAATGATTCTTTTCAAAATCATTGACAACATGCTCATAATACATTATAAATTCTTTGCAGAAATCAACACTGTGGAAGCATTCTCTGAAGGCTATTTTCTGCCTTATTCTGCTTGTTTTGTAACAATGTCTGTATAAAATAAATATTACTGTCCCTATGCTTTTATATGCCTAATATTCTGTGGATTTGTTTACTTGTAACCTGCATAGAAGCCAAGCACTAATATTGCATGTAAGATGGTGGTTTTCAGTTGGGTTCAATTAAATCCCTAAGAGAAGACCAAGTACCAAAGACAAAAAAACTGAGAAAAGATTTGAAAGTTTACAAAATTCTCAATGATTTAAGATGGAAATATAAATGTCAGTTGCACTTCATATTTTTTGTCATAATATTGTGAGAGCTTCATCAACTTCTCTCAACTAATGATACTCTTTTATGTATGTTAAAGCAAGAATAAGCAGTTCAGTGTTTTCTTATATCTTAAGGGTTTATGTTGACTCTACCATACATACAGTGAATTCCAATAGTTCCTCTTGTTCTAAAGTAGAACATTAATTATTCTTTCACAAATGGTAAAATGAAAAACAATAACATTTTTAAATGACTGGTGTTTCGAAAAGAATACAATGCAAGATATTAAAGAATTGATGTCACTTTTTAGTTTAATAAGAAGGGCATTGCAAATACAAATGAGTTGCTATCTTTCTGTTCTATGCATTTAATTGGCTTTTGCTAAATGACTTCTAAATTTTAATTAAATCTAATTTCCATCCATATAATGTTGTTGTATTTTCTATTTATATCTATGAATTTTTTGAAGAGTAAAAAATATTCTCTTTTTTTACAACTTTTACAAGTACAACCTTATCAGTAAATGCCAGTGAAGAGATAGGAATGTTTGTCAAGGTCTCTATAGTGTATGCTTTGCATTTATTTAACGATTTAATGTACAAATGACGATGTTGACTCCTGTAAAATCGGTGAAATCATTGATAATCTTTAATTAAATTATAATTATGTAATATTTTTAAGAAAAATTAACACTAAATTTTAAGTAATTTTTAAATTATTTTTAAAAGTTACAAAAAGTATTAAACGCCAAATCTTTGTATACGAAAACATTCCGGAAAACTCATTTTACCTCCATACACACAATTTCAAAGCAATGTTTTGTGCACTGAATGTCATGTTAGATGTTAATGTTGGCCAACTTATCTAGACTTTATTAATCATGAGCTTACTACGCTCGGCCATTTCAGGGCGTGGGGAGGGGGCACTATGACCCAGGCAGATCGAAATAAGTTAAAAATAAGACTACTATTGTAATTTGTCTTGAAATTTAGAAACCTTATTTTTGCTTTCCTTTCTAATTATTGTATAGAACACCGCGAGTGAAGGGGGGGGGGTGATCCTTCATGCCACTAGTACTCTGCATTTTTTTTTTTTTTTACTCAGGGTAAAATAACTTACGAAAAAAAGTGCATTTAAGTTCATAAGGTGTTGTTAGTCATTTTCTTTTTAAACAAAAAATGTGTTTGTATTTCTCTTGAAACTGTGTGAGTCCAGCTTTTTGATGAAATAAAATAAAAAATGTATTTGTTCCGATCGATTTAAAAAAAACTAAGAGTCCAACATTTAGGACGATAAAGTGAATAATTTTTAAATTTAGAAAATAAACCTGCTTGGTCTCATGTCCTTAAGGCTTCTTAGTCAAATAAGTAAAGTTTTTTTATTTAAAAATATGAAATGAAAATATATGACCTAGTCAGAAAGAAAGTTTTACGCAATCATGTAAAAAATAATTTTCTTTTTCTTCAAGAAATGGAGCAGGGGGGGGGGGAAGAGAAAACTATTTGGCTCTTTGTACAATGTTACTTGGGAACGAGCAATCCTGATTTACGTTCCCCTTCTCCTCCCATCACCAATCGCTTTTCTGTTCTTTCTCTCACTCTTTCTGTCTTGTTGAACAATAGCACCGACACCCCCTCCATAAAAATCGTGGCGGGCGACATCTACTTTACTTACTTACCTATCTACTGCTACTCCACCTCCTCCTTTCTCTTGCCCTTCCCCACCCAACGTACAAGTCGTAGATGGCTCAGTCGAGGCTGTATCTACCGCTACTAATTAGTTTCGTAGTGTTGTTATAAACTGTGTTGTATTCGTCAACGACTTTTGAATCTTAGACACACACATTACTCAGTTAAAAATGAAATTCGTGTACCTACAATGCGCACACACGTGCGCGCTCGAGAGTGTACTGTATGTGTGCTTCTTGCAGTTCACGTGACTTTGGGCTTGTGATAAGAAGTCTAAATAAAAATAACTCTTCTTACTTAACTGAACTCTCACAGGCCAGAGATACAGAGCTTGTGCGCGCTCGCGCAACGCGTGCTGAATTTACTTATACGTTGCACTAAAATGTTTGTGGGTTGTAGTGCATAAATACATATCATACCAGTATGTCCATTGCAACAAGAAACTCAGTATGATTGTATATGCACGCGACCGTCTGAAAAAGTATTTTTAAATTAAAAAAGTAATTCCGAAAAGCATACCGGTGTATAGCAAGATTAACAGCCAAACAAGATTGGCTAATGTATTGTTTTTTTTTTTAATTTAAGTAACGACAACGTATAACAACAATTTTAATTTAGCTATTAAAACATGAATATTAGAAACCTATATCTATCACTTTCTCTGTCTATGCAGAACGTTTTTAGTGTGTGTATGTATGCGTTTTAACTTTTAGTTAAAGTACTTACTATAATAAATAATCTTTAAACATTTTTTTGTGTATGCAATAATGAGTTGTAAAATGTGTATGTGTAGTGGAGTCGTTTTGTAAGGGACTCTGTTGATGTGTAAAAAAATGTGTTCGCTTTTGAATGCATAATGTAATGAATGTATTATTATTAATAATTATGTACACGGTATATGCGCATGTAAAAATGAAGAGATGCAACTCTGTAAATACGTTGAGGAGACTCTTATATGCGTATAAAAATACTTGTGTGAGTAGTGGAGTCACTTCGAATTCGTCCTTGTACACGATCATTCGGTGACTTCGTGAGTTTCAGGTCAGCCTGCCAACGTCGAAGGTGAGGTGACGGGGTGCGATGGGGGTGGAGGCCTTACTTAGTAGTAGTAGTAATGTTATTTTCACCCTCGCTTCTGTGTGTGTGCGAGTGTGTAATAAATGTGTCTGTTTTGTTTGTTGAGGCACACACACACACTCGCCCGTTGATAACAACTACTAACCAGGTAGGTTGGGTAGTAGTACTCGGCCTGCCAGTGGGTACCACGATTATTATATTTGTAGTGTAGTGGTAAATAAAAGATCTTATTCGATTGCCACTACCACTGGTAACAACTACAGCTGATTAATAATAAATAATTATTACCATTGTTAACGTTTGTTTGACTCAAGATGAAGAATTCGTCATTTTTTTAGTTGGTACTAGTTTTTGTTTTGTTGACGACTATTGACCCACTTACGTTGAAAAAGAAAAAAGACAACTTTCGATGGTGGCTGTAAATTTCTATAAATGGAACAAAATAAGGGAGAGAAAGAGTCTCCACTTCCTGATAGGATTGACTCCAGTGTTGGTATATTAGATGACATTGGTATATTTTTGAATATGTCACGATGACGGTTGTAATAATAATAATAATAATAACAACAACAATTACAAGATGATAGCGAGAGAAAACGTACGTGGTTAGATTAAATTTCAAATAAAATAAAAGGACTAAAAATTTTTTTTCATTTTTTTTCTTTTATTTTGAAGATCTGGTTAGGTTAGTGAATGCTTTATAGTGGCTGTTGACTACCCTTCTTCAATCTCGTTACTTACACATAATAAAAATGTTTTCCTGATTCAATACTGGTGACTTGCATCATCATGCCTACAGTTAAGAAAACACGCGGTTGAATTCGTCAGTTTTTTTTTTAAGAAACCTTTTTTTATCATACTTGTTGAAACTTGAGATATGCTTCTTTTTGAGCTTAAAAATCATTTAATCTTGAAATTTTGAAAGTTTAATAATCTCTAAATTTTCACCTTCAGCTACAGATTGAACAATTAAAAAAATGAAAAAATTTTTTTAAGAACTGGCAGTTTTCTCGTATTTTGTAACAATAACATTGACTAGGAAAATTATCTGTTTTAACTGTTAAAGCTTTTGAGATCAATTGTAAATTGAAATTATTTTTTAGTGCTATTTATTTTTTAAGACATCCTTTTTTTATTTTAATCGAAGAAATTTCAACATAGTAGATATTTGGTCGCGTTGACTTTATCAATCTTAGAAATAGTATTAGTGGTAGGAACTGTTAAGAAGATGTTAATTAACAATTTTTAACAGTAAAAAAGGTGTAGTTCTTTTTAACTCGATGGAAAAAATTGAACAAGAAGAACAAGCTGAATTAATTTTCAAAATCTTGACATGTCCAATTTCAAAAATTAATTTTCCCTCACAATTAGCATGAGAAAAATTATACTAATTTCAAGGTTTTACGTAGTTTTACAAAGAAAACAAATTTTTCTTACCAACAGCCACTTTTTGTGATTTCATTGTAATGTATATTTATCTGCTAGAGAGAATAATACTCAAATTATACTACAAAGAATATGTTATTTGTAATCTGACAACCTTGAGTAAATCTCTAAAATGTCTATTTTAGTGTGAGATCTTTGTTGTTGAATCTATACAAATCTAATTCAACATGAATAGGAAGGAAGAAAAGAAGGAGCTTAAAATATTTATTCAGAAAGATGTACAAAAAGAAAAAGTGGATTCAATTTGGGTTTCCACAAAAGTTGTATATTTAAGGGAAGCTGTCGGTTACTTATAACTTAACAAATATTTATTTCTGTCCTATGTATTGTAAGACTACAATTTTTTTGCTTTGATTTCAAAGAAATATTTTTTTTTATTGTACTACTACTACTTATGCTCTTTCTTAAATGTGCTGAAAAGTTTTAGGCCCAATCCACTTCCCAGAATCTAACGAAATGACTAAACTTATTTTTTCTTTTTGTGTGAAAAATTTTACACCACTCTTTTATAATGAACCATGAAGAGGCAAAACTTAACAATGCCAAATTAATGCAATTCACCATCATGTGGGTATTTCCATTTGTAATGTTACACAATTATCATGTCTTAT
>OZ038504.1:19437835-19515335 GCA_964036315.1 Acanthosepion esculentum
AAGTTGAACATTTTACTAAGAGGGAAGAACTATAGGATTTTGATATTAAATCCAGCAATATAGTAAATCTTTAAATTTTGGAAATAGATTCACTTATTTATGATCCAAAATAGAACAATTTGATTTTTAGTTTTCTTTGTCTTTGGTCTTCTTTCACCAAACTGTCAAGTTTAATTTCTATTTACAAAGCATTACTTAGAAAATTTGTGACAATGATTTTACTTTTCTTTTCTTTTTTTTTTTTTACCTTAGTTTAAAACTAGAATTTCATTGAGCACTTTTGGTAGTAGTAGAATAGAAGGATACTGATTTAAAGGTTCTGCTCAATATGTTAAGTTATACTTGCTTTTGTAAACATGCTTGGCTAAAACTCTTGCATCATAAACAATTGTCATAAATTTGATTTATTCAACAATTGTTGTTCTTATCTGTCCTTGAGCTTTGAGAGTTGTTAGGGTGCCAAGTGATAATACTTGATATTGTAATGAGATGTGTCTTTGCAAGTTATGTCCTGATTGAATTAATGTGTCTTCAGGTCATAAATGAATTGTCCTTCAACTAGTTTGTCTCTTAGACACATGGCTTTGTCAGGTTTTGTTGATATTTGTATCTTTTAAGCCTTAACAACATCATAAATACATGCCATGCACTTAAGTCACCAATTCTCAGTGTCCATAAAAATTCATTTTTCTTTTATGAAATTTTCTATTTTTTCTTTTATTTCTATTCATTCACCTTAAAGTAGTTACATAAAAATAGGTCAAAATACATTCTGTAGAAATTTGTTCTCACCCTCTCTCCTTTACCCTCCTTTTTTATTTTTAAAGGAAAACTACATATTTGTATTTATTGGCAAATGTTCCTTTTTATTCTCTATACCTGTGTCTAGAAAACAATATAAAATATTTATTTTACTCTTAATGAGGAAGTAGCCACTTTTACTTGGGTTCAATTTTGGGGGGTGAGTTTAGAGACAAGTTTCAAATCTCATTAAACTTAAGTTTAATGAAATTTGAAACTTATCTCTACCACTGAATCAATGCACTCTTCAGGATATGTTCAGATTAAAAAGAAGCTTCCTATAACATAGCTAAAGCATAGATTAAATTTTGTTTAATATGGTGGTTAGCATTAAATATACTGAAAAAAAGAGCAAAATATATTTGTTTGATAAAAGAACCATAATTCTCAAACAATATTTACATTATTTTTCACTCAGACTCTCGTCCTCATCTTTGTTGTTTTTTATCATGTTTTAGCCATTGTGACATTTGGCCTTCATCAGGTGCTTGTTAATCCAGGTAAACTTCAAGGAATTGCAACCAAATTATTGTGATAATAACAACAAAAATGAGAACAATAGTCTGTGTGTAAATGATGTAAATAATGGTAAATCCTCGCCCCAGAAATTCAGACAGAAAGGCTTTGCAAGATTAGCTAACTTTCACTTGACGGTAGAGGCTCAAAAATCTATGTATATTTATACAGAAAAATCTTATGACGCATTTATATATTATATATATTGGTGACTATGGTTATAATTTTCTTTGTGTGTGGGATGTGCAGGTAACATAGCAGTTATTGGTGCAGAAAGAGGAATTGGTAAACCAAGCAAGTTCCAGGCTTGTCTGCAGTGTTCATTTTTGCAATAATGCTTTCAGAAAACACGTGTATATTTTTTCTCCACCCCAACTCTATAGGTTAAATAGAAGGATAGATTGGACTCTCTAGCCTTATCTGTCAGCTGGTTTCAGAGCAAGACAACTCTGAATTACAAACTGTTGCAAAGGCAATAGGAAACCTCTTCTCTGTCTTTCCCACAAAGTCATGGCAATTCATAAATAATGAAGAAAAGAAATTTGTTAGGAGCCATGATTGCCTATCTCTCCTGAAGCTAGCTATATGCCACACATATACCTCTGATTTTTGCTAAAAGAGAGCATAACATGATGATAAAAGGTTCAAAACTTGATGAAAACAAAGTTTTATCTTCAAAATGTTTATGCTATTATTAAGAAAAAAGACCAAAGTATTTTTTATTAAATTTTTTAATCCTTTTTTGCATGTTCAAAATTTTGGTTAAAAGTCTTGTTTTTCTTGTGTCAGCATTGGGCCAAAGATCACTACGGCAAATTTAGTGTCTTTGTTTTGGGAATTCTTGCAAAAATCAAATAATTGTTGAATTTTAATGAAATTTTTAGGAATGAAATTATTTTTGAAATTCTTTTCTTTTTTTTTTTTTTAGAAAATCTTGGTAAAATGTTTTTTTTACATCTGTTACCTCCACTTAATTTTATGAAATTTTAAGAAATTAAATTTTGATCTGATTAATATTTATATTAGTTAAAAAGCAGGACTCCATGGAGAATGTAAATTCTCATTTTTTTTTTTCAAACAGTTACTCATTTATCAATAAATGCTCTGAAATGTAAAATAAGAAATGCAATAAAATTATTACATTATTTAATTAGAAAATCTTTTAATTGCTTCTATAAATAAGATACTTTAAGGACAATATTGACTTCAGAAGAAATTTTTTTTTGATGAATAATGAATTTTTATAAGAATTGTTTTCATTTTTTCATAATAATTTATAAAGTTTTAAATCTTTTAAAATTCTGGATTAATTTCAGTCTTTTCGATGATATTAAATGAAAACTATATTTACTAATCATAAATGGAAAAGCTTAATGCAAATCATTATGCACCAATATTTTTAAAAGAATTTTGAATTTTTTTTTTGTACATAAACATGCCCATTTTTGTAGATATAGGCGACTATACACAACATTATCAGAAAATAAGAGTGATGACTATAGTAAATTTAAATTTAACATTTCAAAAATTTAATAAAACATTAGATAATGGAGAATATTTTCATAAATTTTTAAGATTACTGAGTATTCAAAATTATGCAAAAAAAAAGAAAAGAAAAAAAAGGCGCTCACATCATTTTCTTAAATTATATTTTACAGACAAAATCTCCATAGAACAACACGTCAAATCAGCTACTGTCGAGTTAAAAAATGCTTTCTGTGATATTTTAAACTTAAAGTAAATAATAAATTTTTCAAATCAGGGTAATTATACTTTAAATCAGTTAATATTCCTCAAATAAAGTTTCAGAAAAGTATATTTTATTTCTGCAAGATTTTTGTGTTTACAAATGCCTTAAAAATGGATGATTTTGTCGATGTTACTGAAAAAATGAAAATCGATTTCAATCAGTATAATTTATGTTTGAAATGCACCTGAGTTTTTTGCTTACTGGAAATATTAAATTTAATCTTTTAGCTTTCAATTAAAGCTAAAATGAAAGTTTCAAGAAAGCTTTTTAATTTTTTTAAATTAATTTAAACATTAGGTATTGCAATTTTTGTGGCAGTACCTATATATGTAAGGGAAACTACTGTTTGATCTAGCATACTTTATCGCTCAGCTACGAAAGACTTCACAGTGAGCATGGCTCAGCCCCTTCACTCAGATTATTTTTATTAGCCCACCTCTGCACACTTTGTACCCAAAATGTAAACAAAGCAATTTCTAAAGAATTAATGGATTTATTTTTAATCCAACATATTTATTACTTCAGACATTATAGTGCACACTTCTTATTTGAAATAGATACACCATATGACTTAGTAGTTTCCCCTGCAAAGGGGATGCAGGTTTGGTTCAATTACTATAGAGGACACATTTTATTTACTTGCATTTCTGGAATGAGCAGTTGGTAGCAGATTGTGTGTTTGGCATTGTACAAAAGAACTGTATTGGAATGCATTGGTTTTGTTTATGAAAATGAAGCCCTATCCAGGGAATTTGGACAGCTGTAAGAATGGGATATTCAATGAACTTTTGCTGCAACCTTTGTAAACTTGTTATAATCAAGGGGGTGCTGAAAAGTTGTCAGGTTAATCAAGTAGTCTCCCTTCCCCCAATCTATTCTAATGTTTGGTCAAATTTTGGGAGGTGGGCTGGGCCACAACCTTTTCATCACTACCTTGTACATGATTAAGGGAACTAGTTAAAAGGATATGGTGAAAGTGGGTATTTTTTCCATCGACAAGGATGTGCTGGTGGTATAATTAATAGTGGTTCAGAATGAAAAATTGGAGAGTTAAGCTCAAAAGGTATGAATCCACCTCTTCTCTCCTCAGCTATGGGTTAAATAGTAGGAATTTTATCTGGAAAAATCATTGTTATTCTCAAAAAATTGTTAATATAATATTCACTTGCCAAAGAAATTCTTAGTATCCAAAATATATTTTGGCTTTAAATAACCCATAAAGTTTTGAGAAGCAGTATTTTTTTTAATATTTGGGAACTTGCACTAAGAAGGAGAAATATTTTTTCTTGTGAATTTTTTGTTAGTGTTGTTCAAGATTGGGTGGGGGTGGTGTTTATAGACAAAAAAATGCAAGAAAAATAGGGCATAAATATTGTGTTAATTTTACTGAATTTTGTGTCAGAGGGCTCCAAAACCCATTTGCTAATGTTCATTTTTTAAAAAGACTGTTACAATAAACCTGTCTGTCATTTATAACATTCAATTTAACAAGATTCCAATGACTTTCCCAGCAAAAAGAAACAAAAAAGACAATTCCCCAGAACTGTTATTCTATTGATTAGATGTGCAAATTTTGATTAACTCCATACAAGTATAATTTGACAAATACTTGGGAGTTAGGACAAAGTTAGACCAGTTTTGAAATCTTGAGTCTGTCCACTTTCAGACTAGATATAGCACATATCACTTGGGAAATATTCCAAAAATGACAAATGTCCACTTGCAAGTCAACTGTGTAAATTGCATGTATGTATGTATGAATAGATATGTATGTACATGCACACAATGATCTCTCTAACTCCAGAAGTGAGACCTCAGATTTGCCAGCCTGCAGTTTGCTGCTTTAGCCATAGAATCAAACTTGCAAGTGTGGTTATGCTCTATTACCTCTTTGTATTGTTTAGTTTCTCAGCTGAAACAGTGTGTCATGGTGTACCACTTTGAAACAGACATTGAAGTTTTACAAGTTATGACACACAAAACTAGCTACCCTGCAAGTGTACTTTAGACAGCACAGCCACATAATTACATTTCAACAACCACTGTGTATCACAGAGGATTTTTATGTCTACACTGCAAAGAGAGTACAGTAGATGAACTAAGTTCAAAATTTCACAAGACCCTTCTGTAAAAAAGAAAATTTCTTGCCCTATGTACTGAACTTTGGAAATTCATTAGCCTCCTGACGAAAACTTTCAATGTGAGCCACTTCAACCACTTAATTCGTGGGAGGGTCTTACTTGAAAATAAAGTATTGAAAATGAATAAGTATAAATAACTAAAAAGTATTATTAATTAACAAAATACTATTAAAATTAAATGTATATTATGGATAAACAGGAGTAGAAAGTTATTTGTAAACACACACCAAAAAATTGACCTTTTGATCATTTTTAAATATACATTCTTTTAATTGGAAATTATGAATCAACAACCATCAAATATGAAGGATTGCTGTTAAGTAAACTACTGCTTTATTTTACAGAATTATTTAAAAAATAATTTTAATATGAGATACAGAGAGCAGAGAATGGATAAATAGCAAATAACTGTAGATTTAGAAATAAATAACCTTGATTGACAAAAATGTTTTTAAACCATACTAAACCTTGTGAATATTGTTTGTACAGCATTTATAAATATATAAAAAGTTAAACATTTTTCATTGTCTAAATCAATTTTGATCTACCACACTAAAAAGTTTAAGAATCTCATCAAGCATTATTAAAGACGTTTTTATGATATGCTATAATTTTTAAAATAGCATATTAAATAATAATGTTTTTAGCAAATTTTTAATTGCTTCCTTTTCTAGTTTTAAAGACTGACTTACAACTTAATTTTTATATTTGTATCTTGTATATAAATGAATATATTAAAAATGCTAACAAGGATGGATACAATAAATGAATTTTGGAAAGTTAATTCTGATATAAAACAACATAGTTGGAAGTTAGAAAAACTAAATAAAAGGTTGACATTGTTGGTATTGTTTAATAAAACTTGTTGCTACCTAAATACATCTTATCTAAATGAATATATATACTAAATATGTAGTAGGCAGAAACAATTCCAGGCTAAACATGGATATTTAAAAAAGTGCTCAGTACACTGTTCATAATGGAATGTGTAGAGCAGATTAATACCATAAAAAAGAATAAATGCAATTTATCTCACCACCTGATGATAGATTGCGGTTGAAACCTGCCTAGTAAATAAGGTAAACATTTTATTCTTTTTATTGTGTGTGTGTGTGTGTGTGTGTGTGTATATATATAGTGATTTTCCAAGCGTAGCTTAGATGTGGCACAAGGCCGAAAGTAGGGGGCACCCAGTGAGGATTGAACTCACTACTCAGTCATAATCGTTCTAGTGAGACAAGCTTGCTAACCATTACACCACACCTAGGTGCCCATATATATATAAGTGTGTGCGTGCGTGCGTGTGTGTGTGTTTGCACTTCTAAAATGTTTGGATTGAATTCAATCAGGTTTTCTATAGATATTTATACTTTAAATATTGTAGTATTGTCTAATTCTAGACTATTATTATAAAGGAACAGACTTCTTTCTTTTGCCTCCTCTCAATTTTATTTTTCACTTCTTGTATTTATGAATCTTGGCTAATCTGTATAGACTGAACTTGATATACATAATGTCAACTAGTTACAAAGGGATTTGCTTTTGTTGTCAACCTCTACATTAAACAGGTGAATGTAAATTCACTAGCGGAGATAAGGCTTATAGACAACATATTATAAACTGCAATATATTGCTTGTCATGTTAATAAAAGCTTATTAAAAATGTTCCTTGTAGGAGGTCCATGGGAAATTTGATTGAAATCAAATTGTTGAAAAGTTTGATAATGACTGTCAATTTGTTTAAAGGTCACCCTCACTAAGTTAAAATGTTTATTAGAAATACTTATATCTCCTTTTTCAAACATGTTTCTTGGGCTCAATTAATCTCCCACAAAGATTTTCTGTTTTTATTTGATACATCCAGGCTGCTTATTTGTGAATGCTTTTTCTTTATTTCTTTTTTGTTGTTATTTTTTCTTCTCATTTTACAATTAATATAGTCTGAAGAAATAATTTTGAAAGGAACAGTTGGTGAGGCATGAAATTGCAATTTGTAAGGCCATTTGATAATTTCTCAGATCAATGTGTAGTAGCTGTTCATTCTTTGGGTGAGGTTTGAGATTGTTTATATATTTTGATAATTCTATTTAGCTTTGCATAGTGAGGAATTTTCAAAACTGATATCCACACCTTAAAATTGAATTTCTAATAAAATGCTTCAATGAGTTTATTTGTAAAATTTAATGGAAAAAAGTTTGAATTTCTCAGTTTTTGTATTACAGAATGCTTTTTTAATACTGTTTTAAACATTAGAATCAAACCTTTCAAATCTTAATATAATGGTGCAATTATCAGTTTGAAACCAACTTTGAAACTAAAAGATAATCAAATAGCCATGATTAAACTTGATTTCTCACTCTCTCCCTGTTTTTTATTTTAAATTTGCTTCTCTTGTATTTTGTTTTTTAATTTAACTTTATCAAAATAATTTTCAGTTTGTAAAGAAAATGTTGGTGTTATATGAGACCCCAAAGCAAAAAAAAAAAAGGATTTTTAAAGAAATAAAGTGTATATAAAGAAATAAGTAAAATTCCAACTATCAAAGAATTTTTTTCAGAATGAAGGCCAGCTTTTCCAATGAATATATTTTATAACATTTTTTCAAGTCGTGAAGAGAACATATTGATAGGTTACAAACTTAGTGTCTGCAATTGAAATACTAATGATTCCTAGGTCAATACTATTTTCTATTGTTATCATAATTACTATTCAATTAAAAATAACCAATTGCTAATTTTATTTGAATCTCTTTTCTTTTACATTTGTCTTTAAATATCAAAGTTTAAGAAATGGTCAACAAGCTACACTTTTAAACCGTTTTTTACTGTAGTAAGTTTGTTCCTCACTGAGTGCCCTACATTTATGATCATGTACAAGACTAACCTTCTTGGTTAAGACCTGCCATGCCATGTACATTGTAATGAACCACCTTCTTTCCCTTCATATTCCATTGGTGAGTTGTAAGTTCCACTTGAATAGCTTTCCTCCTGTGAGCCACCACTTTGTAGAATCGACTTCCAAGAGGATGCTTCCCTGAGCACTAACATTTTAACCTGTTCAATTCTAGAATTAACTGTTATCTTTTCCACATATCTCCATAAACTGTATTTCTTATTCTGTAATCCTCTACCTTGAGTGGCTTTTGGGCCTTGTACAGGGTGAACATTATTGTGTAAAAAAAAAAAAAAAAAAAAAAAATCTAGACAAAGTTAGTAAATACCTAAAAGTTTAAGGTAAAAATCTTGAATTTAATTAACAAAGAGAATTGATGAAATTTCTGTAGATTCTTGTGTAAAAAATAACATTAATATGGCAAATGATCAAGGTGGAGAATGTCTTACTGGCAAATAGCCTATATATATATATATATATATATATATATATATATAAATTTTTGTTTTTGTTTTTTTATGCCTTTTCCCTTATTCTTCAAGATGCTTATGTGACAAAGTAGAAACTAATAAATCAAAAGATAATTAAATTGCTTCCTTTTTGATTTAATGTCTGCTTTTTAGTTGCCTTAAAACTTGAAACTTTGTGTTTCTTGTCACCATAAGTAAAAATTTTTCAAATAAAATCGCCAACAATATGACTAAGTCTCCAACACTGTTTCCTTGTTTGTTATCCAATCCTTTTCTGTTTTTGTGAAACTCAATTATTAACAGTTATTTTTTCCCTTTGTTTCCAGGTTCAACGGCAAGTGATAACAAACTTGACTACAAGAGATGAGGCCTTGGAATACATTGAGAAACTATGCCTCCAGCTCCTTTTCACATTATGTGCCGTGCCACTACATACAATCCAGGACGTCGAGGAACGTGTCCAGAAGGTGATCCCAACGTCCATCAATGTATGGACGATACGGGAAGCCCAGGGTGCCCTAGAGAAGGGCAAAAAGAATACCCTGGTGCTACCCGTAGAAAAGGTCCACAACCTCCTTGTCAAGGTGAGTATGTTTGATTCACTTCCCTGTTAAGCTTGCATTGTATTTGCTTACTTTTCTGCATTCCTCTAATCCTTCTATTTTCATGCAACTAAGAAAGTCTTAACACAAACAGGACAGGCTTGTTTACTATTCACATTCATGTCATTTTTCAGCAACAAAATTGCTGATGTTTAGTAATCTAGGTGTTGAATTGTCCACATGTGTGTCTTGGATGTGTCTTTAAAAAAACAAAAGAAAAACGGCATAGAATGAGCACAGGAAATGAAGTTGCAGAAGATTTTTATTGCATTATAAATATCTTTCGACTCTATGGAAAACTGGGTTGATTTCTTAAAATATTTACAACTCTCTAATAACTTTAATGAGATTAAGGAATATTATTCAAGACTTAGATGTTATGACAAAATAGAATGAAGTTCAAATTTGCTAGTTTTTCAGGTCTTGCAATTCATGTCACTTCACCTGTTATAATTCAGCAGCCTTATTGTTTAGTTTCATATTTATTTTGTTTTTACTACTACTACTACTACTATGACAATTTGTTAATTCACTGTACTCAGAATAATATTTAGTGTACAAATAACTTATGGTAATTATTGTATTCTTAAAATTAAATAACAGCAGTAATACAAATAGTATGAGAAAATAAAGCACAAATCATAAACTTACCATAATTTGCCCAATAAATAACCATTTATGAGTCAAATTTAAATTTTGTAATCACTTTATTGAAAAAAAATTACTTTTATAGATCAACACAGAAAAAATTTACTTGTTACATTATTGTTAGTCATTATTTGATGTTTTAATGATGGAAATATACTTTTGTCATTGTACATAATATTGAGTTTTTGTCATTTATGGCCATCCATACTACAGCTGTCCTATTTGATACTTGTAAATTTAAGGAGGCTTTCATTATTTATGGGTAAGGAAAGCTAAGACTATTGTGTGTCATTTTCTGTTTGTTACAAAGCAACATTGACTTTTATATAGATATTTACTTGATCAAATTCTACTGGAAAGCAAAAAAGAACAGACAGTTGAAAGTTTTATGCTAAATTTTTGAGAAGACGTTATCATATATTTTCATAGGGAGAGAAATATCATATTTTAAAATCTATTAATCTTATTCTTGTAAAATCCATTTCTGTTATTATCATAAATTAATGTTAGCCCAAACATTAAGTTGTCCGAAATTGCTCAGAACATTGTTTCTTGTAATCATTAAAAGACATGCATTATTTTTTTCTACTGGATCCTTGACATTATAAGAGAAGCAAGATATGGTGAAGCCATAGCAGTGGCAGTAATAGAAGGATTGAAATGTGAATGTGTGGCTGTATTCCAGTGGCTGGAGGCATTTGGTCAAGGAAGGTCATTGTATTGATTACAGAATAACTTATGGCAATCATTTATTTTGAGGAGGGGAGAGGCTCTATTGCCTTTTACATATGTTTTATATAGAAATCTGTTTTTTGCAAACCTTTTGATTAACAAATTTAAATTAGATGGGCAGATTTCATTGATGTTTAAAAATTGGCATATATGACTATTCATCTTCATATTTCTTTAATGAAATTTATAATCATAATCCAATATTGTCTGGGGCACAGTGACAGTTGCTTAGTTCTGTAGTTGCTGAGTGAGCCTGAAAGATGCTTTGGTGATGAAATATATGTCTACTGGATGGGATTGATATTTATACCAGGATCATCATGGATTTTATAAGATTGATTACATTTAGAAGAGGAGGGTTAATTTAGGAGTCTGTTTTCCTTGATAAAAATTATAGGCCATGATCTATTTATTTTCATTAGATCAATATTTTCATCAATAATTGTGCATTTTACTTGAAAATTGTCTTGTTTGCAAGTTTAAGTGCAGTGGTTATTCCTCTTCAAAAAGGTAAGCCTATTAGTTAATGGTTTTGTGTAAGACAGTTACTACACTTTGATCCTTTTCGATATGCAGGACTATATATGTACAGTGAGGTGCAAAATTATCTGTGTGATACAATCAATTTCATTTAGAATAATGATTAACTTTTCAACTACTTTTTTTATATATAAAATTTAGAATATAATCTTAAGCATTAAATAAATACTTAATTCATTCATAGTACAGCAATATTATGAACATAAACATTTTCTATCACAAATCTCTTTTGACATATTGATCCATTCTTTGATAGAAAACCATTCTAGATTTATTAAATTTAAAGGTTGTCTTGAATGAACCTTAACTTAAAGTTCTTGCTATAGTTGGATTTGGGTCTGAACTCATTGCAGGCCAAAGTAAAAGTAAAATGTTGCAAAATGAGCTAATTTTTCACAATTGCACTTGTGTATTTAGGATCATTATCATGATGGAAACTAAAATGGCATTTTCCAAAAAGATACTGGCTGATTCTTTCAGATTTTTCTTTAAAATATCACTGTACTCTACTTTTTTTCCTGGTTCCGATGTTTTTAAACAAATTTTTCATTCCATTTCCACTATAATATCCCCAAAAATAAGTTTTCACACAAGGGATGTTGTTCTTAGGGTTCATAGTTTCTCCTTATTTAGGTAATTACTGATAACATTTTTATTGAACACCCTGCTTACCATACAACATGGCAAATTTATTCCATTGTTTAACAAATCAGAAACAATATCTTTCAGTACAATTTTAGGGTTCTTCTTTCATTCACAATCTTACTTTGCAATCTTAGAAAGAATTTAGTCTTATGGCCTCTTCCAGCAAGAGCTGCAATGCTTTTTGTCTTGTGATATCTTTCCATGATTTACTGTACAATCGACTTGCATACTAAAAACTGCTTAAATGCTGGTTTAAAACTTATTCATGAATTGCATTTATTCACAATTCCTTGCTTTAAATACACAGACATCTTTGCTATGTCGTTGTTGATACATGACTTGAAGTGAACAATGTGCAAGCTCATTACAGTAAACTGAAGTTCTTTTAAAAAATTTACAACTCACAGATACAGCTTCATAAACTAGCTTGTCATAACATGGATATAAATATTATATATTTGATGAATTTCATAAATAATTAAAATAAGTTTATGGCATATGGATAATTTTGTCTTAATGTGTTTAAAATGTTGCTGCATTGTATAAAAGGTTTCAGTGCTTATATAATGCCTAAGATCGTTTTTTATCTTTATATATATTAGTGATGGGATGATTAATCGAAATCAAATAGAACTTTTTGGGGTATCAGAATTGGAGAATTTTAGAATTTTTGACCTAATTTCTAAGTGATTCTTTGGATTTTTTTTTGTTTAAAACTTAATTTTACATTCCTGGTACTACTGATAAAAATATATAAATATTTATTGATTTTAAACTATTAGTAAAACTAAAATCTGTAGATCATAATAACACCTAAGTTAAGTATGATGTAAATTTATGGTGTTAAAAAAAAAAAATTCAAAGTTTCTACTCAGCTCTTGAACTATCCATAAAGTTCACTAGTTTAAATTCTGTTTCACTGTTTCAGTTCAAAATAAAATTTTTATTTTTCATTTCTTTTTAAATATTGTTAATTCACCCATTTAATATAATAAATTATTAATTTAATAATTATAATTAAAATTATGTAAAAAAAAAAAAAAAATGAATTCATGTTGTTGTTCTTCTGGGCTCTCTTTTAAGACAATTTTTATTATTTTTTTTTAATTTATAAAAAAGAAAAAAATGAATGTATGCCAATGTCACATTTGGTTTCTGCACATAAAAAATTGTCCTTGTGTTATAAATTGTCCTTGTAGTGAGGCAGTTAAATTGCAACAATTTCTTTTTATAATAGCTTTAATCCATAAAATCATTTTTTTAATCTTGGTTATTGAAAAGATTTATTTTTGTTTACATAGCATACTATGCAAACAAAAAATAAATTGTCTTTTCAATAACAGAGACTTAAAAAAGTAAACATTCTTTTTATGAAACTTAAATTTTTTTTTATGAAATTCATGTATTTCTTAAAATTTTATAGCTTTTGAAATGGATTTTCATCTTTATTTACTTAAAGAAAAAATAAACAAACTTTTATTTGAAGTTTCCTGAACAAAAGTTTGTATTAAAAAACCTAAAATTTAATTTCCATCAAAAATGATATTTAATTTTATTTTACTAATATTTTTCTTTGGCATAATTGAACTTTCCTGTGTAAAATTATTATGGCATGTAAAATATTTTGAACTTTTTTTTTCATTTATTCTTTCTTGGAGCTAAATGAGATGCAAGTTTTATAAGTAGAAGTGTATAATAAGTTAAAAACGAGTATTGTTATCTGGTGTGATTAAGCTATAGTTTTTCCACAAATCATGTTAAAACATGATTTGTTTTAATATTTTAAAAATAAAACTAGTAACATTTCATCTTCTAATAATATAATAAATAACTGAAAAAATTGATCCCATGCAAAAAATACACATTTACAGTTGTTCTAATCCTTAGGAAGATTTTAATCATTTTTATTTTTATTTTTTGTAATAGTTGAATCTCATACCTTTATAAAATGATCAAGTTGGATATCTGCATTATTTAGCTTTCAACTTCCTAATATTTTAAAAATTTTATTGTAAATTTTGCTAAAATTGCTTATATCTCTTTAAAAAAAACTCAAGGGATGTTTTTACTGTGTTGTTGCACTTTTACTCTTTTTTTTCTTTTAACAAAAATAAAACACTTTTTGATTCTTTTTAGAAATTATTAAATTTTTTAGTTGTAAGAAATTTATTTTGGACAGTAAAAATTTAATCACTAAAAAGTGATTAAATTTTTTAGATAAGATTGAAGGTCAATTATTATTTATTTATTTATTAAGTTGCTGTGATAATTCATATTTAATTCTCTAAGCAAATTTAAAATTTGAATTTATTTTTTATTCACTGTCCTGCAGCATTAGGTACTCCTTGTATTTTATCAAAATATATGCATGAGTTAAACCACAATACATCTCTGCTTCGAGTATTATTGTCGCAATATTATATATATATATATATATATATATATATATATATATAAGACTGTCTCTTATTTTTGAAGTGCATGCTGAAATTGAATTGTCACTCCTAAATTCATTGAAAAATGACACATAAAATTTTAGCATAATATTTAGAGGGTGCTTTTGCTTGTCTTAAAAGGTGGACAAAAATATACTTTTTTGATTTTACAATAGCAAATAATTATTAGTTGAATCTTTACAAATTATACACATTAGAAAAGTAGAAACATATTTTATCTAACAGTGAAAAATTTAAATTTTAACAAATGTTTATTATTTTCAGACCCCAATTATGACAAGTGTATCCAATGCCAAGCAGAAAAGTGTAGTTTGGAAGTTTATTAAGATTTCCAATGATAACCAAAGTAATGCAATATGTCAATTGTAGCTAACTTAAGTGATTTACATAAAGAAATTGTTCTTTTTATTGTTTAAACTCTTACCCATTTTTTTAAATAAAAAGGATATCTAACTTTATTTCATAAGCTTTTGTATTTTTTACTAAATGTTTTTATTAATAAATGTACTTTGTTCATTAAGTTTCCCAAACTAATCTAGGCCTGAAAATAATGAATTTTAATCATTGTTAGTATTGGAATTGTATCGGAAATGGTAAAAATATTGGTTTCATCTCATCACTAATATATATATATATATATATATATATATATATATATAAATAAAACTGTTTTTTTTTTTCAATATTTTCAAAGTAAATTCTATTAGTTGAAATGAAATTGATTGTACTATATGGATAATTTTGTGCCTCACTTTACTTGCATTGATTCACTCAGATGAGAATACAATTCAGAATTATGACAGGTCTACAACTTTGAAAATATAATAACTGCTAACTTATTAAAGTTACATTACAGTAAATATACTTAGTATGATTTTCTCTATTTTTTTTTCTTGATTTTATTGACTCCCAAGAATAACCTATAATTGTGGCTGGTTGATTCCACTTTTCTTTCTCCATCTTTTTGGAACCAAAAACCAGTTATGGGACAAATAAAAGTGATAAAAAACATTCTTGTTGACTTATTTTGTACTACAGGTTTTTAATTAAAATTTAGTCTGTAAGCTGTGTATATTGTTTGTATAATGAAATAACAATTGGCTAGCCTATTTTTTTCTCTCAAAAGCATTAGATTATATAACCATAAAATAAAGACTACATGAAGTCAAAGAATAAATAAACTTTGAAAAAATCTTTTGTTCAAATGATTTTCCAGTGGGTGATCTAAATAAATGCTTTTAAAGCAAAGCTTTTAACTGGTTTCATGAATTGAGTTGAAAGGACTTTCTTTGGGGACTGACTTGATTTTGTTTTTGCCTTACAGGAAGTGTTCCGTTATAAAGTAGACTTTCAAGTAACCTTGTACATAGTTGCTGTCTTAGAATATATTGCTGCTGACATTCTTAAGGTAAGAAAGAAAGAAAGTGAGCAAGAAAGAGAGATTGGTTTTGTTTTCATTTTTTTTTTAAAGCACATCAGAATTTTTTTTAATAATAATAGGCCTTTAACATTTCTAACTGGGAACTGAGAAACAGAATGTTTTTTAAATTTATTTCTTGTTCAACTATATTTAATACCAGGAAAAAGAATTCTGACATTATCTCACCATAAAAAGTTAAAATTGTCATCCTTAGCATTTTGTTAACATGTTATCCAGTTAGCTAAAAATGTTATTTCAGCTTGCTTTATCCATCTCTTTAGACAGTAATTGATATATTTCTTGTAAGAAATGTTTTCTAATTGTAAATTAATTTTCTTTCATTTTATACCGTTGATTAAAACTGATTAAAAGAATAACAAAGAATTTTGTATGTTCAGATAAAAATAATGAAAACAAAATATGTCGGTTGGACAGGCGGTTGTGTTTTAAGGGAGGTAACTTTTCACTCCATATGAAGACAATTTTGAAAGTTAACTTAAGCAGGGTCATTTAAGCTTTGATAAAACATAAATAAAAGCAAATAATTTTGTTTTTCTGATTCACTTTAACCATAGCACCTAGCCATATAAGTGTATGTATGAATATAAATATTGTTATTTGTTTCTCTATTTATAGTATTAAAACAAAACCAGAAAGAAGACTTTTTGTTATAACTGCTATAAGTTTTGCATAGGCAATGAATTAAATGCTTCCTTGCTGTTCATATCTTTGTCTTTTTTTCTATTTTAGCTGACTGACAACTATGTGAAAAACATCAAACATGGCTGTGTAACGCAGCAAGACATCAATGTGGCCATGAATGCAGATAAGGTAACATGTAAAATTGAAACTTTTTCACGTTGCACGTTGTAATGTTCAGCACCAGTTTAAAAAGCCTATATAAATTTATTTGATAAAATGAACATTCATTATTATTTTTTTTAAAATCCTGATAAAAATCAAAGAGCACTCGAAGAAATTGACAAAGACTTATCAATTTGGAGAAGGCTATAAGAAAATTTCCAAGTGTTTTGACATATGCCATTTTTTATCAATTGTTCATAAATGAAAAGAAATTGATACTGTATCAATGCTTTCAAAATTAGGTAACCCAAAGAAGATTTCAACCTAAAATCACAAGAGAACTTTCAGTTAACTACAACTTGAGCTTAAAGAATATACAGACAGATCTGAAGAATGCTGAAACAGATGTACAGATCTCAATAATTTCTAGGACATTGAACTGTCAAAGATTTAATGGACAAGTTGCAAGGAAAATACCATTACTGAAGAAAGGCTTGTTTAACATGTGCTAAAACCTTTTTGGATGAGTTGACTGATTACTGGAATGCAGTTATTTGGCCAGGCAAAACAAGAATTCAACTTTTAGAAGATAATAAAAAAAATTAAAATAAAGAATGTCGTACACAATGTAAAAATGACCATTCCAGCAATGAAACAGGATAATGGACACATCATAATTCTTGGGTTGCAGGAATCAGGAAACTCATATTACTTCATCCTTTTGAAAATCATTTACCTTCTGCTATACTATTTAGTCTTGGTAGGCAATTAATCTTTCAGTAAGACAACTTTGAGAACCACCTGAAAATGGTTTAAAAAGAATAAGTTTTGTATAATGGAATGACATTTTCAATTGCCTGAACTATATTGAATTGAACATTTGTGGCATTGATTGAAAATTACTTTTCATCAATGGAAGTAATTAAATCTGAACAATAGAATGCATTTGCATAGAAGAATGTTTGAAAATATCAGTTGAAAGATGCAAAAACTTTATTAAAGGCTATAGAAAACATGTATAAGGAGCAATTGGTGGGAAAGGAACCTCAACTAAATATTATTTGAGGGTGTTGAATACTTATACAAAAAGTCATTATAATACAGTATTGATAATTATAAAAATGAAATAATGAATTATTATTAATAATTATTTATTATCAATTCTTGTATTAAACTATTTTACTAATGTTAAAAGGATAAATGTCATCAAATTAAGTTTGGAATTATTAAAGGACAAAAATTATGAAAATAATCTAGTGGTCAAATAACTTTGTTCTTAGCCAGAGTATATAAATACTATAGGGCTAGGCAGAAGAGCTGATTCATACATAAATAATCCCATAAGTTTTTGACATATATTAATATTAAAGATGAATTTTTTGAAAGAGACTGAAAAGTATAATGTCTATAACTTTGTGTAGGTCATTTGCCTTTGATAAGATATGAATAAAAGATGGAAGCAATAATTCTTGTATTAGTTTTGCATGTGTAAATTGTAAATAGCTTTCTCAAAGGGATCAGATGAAAGAAAGTAAAGTTGGAACATAATAGACAACATTCTGAGGTTGTTTGCAGTGATGGGTATGTGATAAAAATTGTTGATAAAATCACAAACTGACATTGTCTTAGAAATCTAAATATTTTGTTTTGTTCTTGCAGGGTCTGATGAATCTTTTCTTTCCTGATGACGATGATGATAGCTTATCTTTAATGGTGGAAGAAGAGCCAAGTCGGCGTGATTCATTGTCTTATGAAGAAATTGTTAAAGACTTCATTCTTGAAGAGAATCAGTACCTTCGAGATTTGAATATGATTATTAAAGTTTTTGCTGCTTCCTTTGAAACAATTTTAGATGAAAGGGTGAGTGAGGCTGGTCAAGACTTGATAAACTTTTTCACTTAATGATGATTTCAAGGGACAAAGAAAGGATCAAGATGTTTTGAGAGCATATTGAGCTATAGTCATTTGGGGAAAAACTGAATTCATTTTAGTCACTAAAATCATTTTTATAAATCCTAGTAAAACAATTTTTTTTCAGAATGGCACTTCGAAATTTATGCATCTGCTTTTTAAGAAAAAAAAGGTAAGGTGAAAAATTGACTTTTCCAGTCATCAAGCAATGCCATTTTCTGACACCTGTCACCAAACAATAAGAAACTTATTTAAACATTTTTTCAAAATTAAAATAAAAATGTCTATGTCTCGTTAAATCAGAAACTGTTAATTTGATGAATTGTGAACAAGATTAAACCAAAATTATTTCCTTTTTCTTCTTAAAAAGCAGTGAAAAACAACTTGCAATAAGGAGTCATTTTCTTATGCAAGAATTGAAATAGCAAGTAGCTTGTAGAGTTGTTGACAGGCAAACAATGACAAAATGATATGGTAGTCTGTATATGACAAAATATTCGCAACTGTATGCCCTGGAGCTAAGTCACCCTTCACTACTGATTATTTATATATATATATATATATATATATATATATATATATATATATATATATATATATAATCATAAACAGGATTACATACATAGAAAAAATAAACTCATTACTCAATGATACAGACTCTTTGAAAAAATAAACAAACAAAAAATAAATACTGAAACACAAAATTTCAACAAAGAAATTGGGTAACTGATTAAAAATGAAAATAAATCATGGTATAGACTCATAAAATATCACCCTAAAACAAAAACATTACAGCATTACAGTCTCCCTATATATATATATATATATATATATATATATATATATATATATATATATATATATATATAGCTAACAATTAGTGTTTATAACATAAATAAAATTTAAATTGAATTACAATTTTTAAAGGTATATTTTAATAAATATTTCTTTTCAATTAAAAATTTTTAAAATTGCCATATATAAGCAACATTTGTGCTGATAAAGTTTTTTTTTAAATTCATGGCATTTGTATAGAATGAATTTATATTTGCCTTGTTAAAATTCAGTCATAAGTTAGCTGAAAAAATATCAGTGTGTTGACATTTAAATAAACCTAAAATAAATATAATCTTGGCTTCTAAAAATAACTTTTTTTGTAAGAAGTGAACATAAAGAGAATAATTTTTAAAAATAGGAAAAAACTTTTATTGAATTCTATTCTGGCCACATTAGTTACAATCTTATTTTCTGTTGCATTCATGGCCACATTAGTTACAATCTTATTTTCTGTTGCATTCATGATAACCATTGCCATCATTTGATGTTTTACATTAATACAAATTAGTTGAGTGGAGCTGAAAATAATTTTACAGATTTATATAAATATTTTCTTAGAAACTGTACCAAATTATTTAAACAAGTGAAAAAATATGTTTTCTGAATAAATTATTATTAAATAATTATTCAGATGTTTTGCTCAGGTATCTATGTCCAGAATAGGAAATTGAAATAGACTTAGCATAATGACAAAAAAGAACTTCAGAAAATAGACATTTTGCTGAAAATGTTTGTATATAAATTTTAGAAAGATAAGAGATCTACTATTACAACTTCCTTTTCTCTGTAGGTATTCTGTGTCCTGGGTATGACGATAAACTACATCTGGCAGCAAGACTTCTGATCAGGAGATTCAAAGTTTTTATGAGTGTGGAACCATCTCTTAATTGGTGTTGTTCCCAGTTCCACCAAGACCTGGGTTGGTAGCACATGTTAGGGTCCCAGCTATGGGCAAATAGTGAACCCCCAAACAAAAATCAACAGTACACTTTTATAATAAAAAATGACCAACAATACATTTTTATAGCAAAATTGCTAACAATACATTTTATGATCTACAAACTATATATTTAAAAAACATATCTTTACTCTAAAAGTATAAAATTATGTACAAAATATTTAGATTTTGGAATTAAATTCATAGAGGTTGAGATGCTGCTAAACAAAATCAACCAACCAACAATACCTATTCATAGTAAAATTACCAACAATACATATTTAAAGCAAAATTACCAACAATAGATTTTATTTGTGGTTGAAGGCATACAATTGCATTCAAAATATATTTGGTTGAAGCCATAAAATTGTGTTCAAAATATTTAGATTTTGGCATTAAATAACCCATAGAGGTATTCCAAAATATAACTTGAACAAAACTGCAACATAAAACACACATCACCACCTCTAGTAATTATGTCCACACAAATGTATATACACAAAAGCTGAGTATCATCTACCATGTATTCAACTGTGAAAGCAGAATAACATATTTCTATTACTTCAGAGCTCCACACAAAATCAAATTTTGGTATTAAATGATCCATTATTCAGCTTGTGATGTAAATGTGGATTAGAATATTAGGCTTGACCTCCACAATTGGTTGCTTGATTTCTCTTACTTCTTTTGTAAAGTTATTTTATAAATATTGTTTGGTCATAAATTAACAAATATGCAAAGCATCTCAAAAAATGATCTCTAATCTATATTTTAATTTGTTTTTTTTTTACAGGAAATGGAGATGCTGTTCAGTAATATAAAAGATATCACGGAGTGTGGAGCTAATCTGTTGAGTTCAATAGAAGATCAAATGGAAATTGCTGAAGAGAATGAAGTTCCAACAGTTGGCATTTCTTTTGTGGAGATGGCTGAAGTATGTGTTTGATTTTGACACAGACCATTGTTGTTACATCAGCAGCTATCAAGATGTCTGAGATTCTGTTAAAAGTACTTTGCTCATAATGTTCATTATCTATTCTAGAATAAAGGGCATTCATCTGTATGAAAATGTCTCCAGCCTAAAATACAACTTAAACCCTTAAAACCATATATATTCTGACTCAGTATATTCTGAGGAAGGTTTTGATTAACAATTTATTTCTGTACTCTTTATATAAGCAAAGATATTTGTAAATTAAAACATCTGTAATAGCATTACAAAACATAGCAAAAAATATGCCATTATTTTAGCATTTTCAACTTAAAACCCAATGTCATTTAATTATTTTTTAAATAAACAGTGGCAAAGTTAGTTAATGAATAATGCATGAATGAATTGTAGAATATTCTCTATGTTTTATTTAGTAAAGCATAATTTTTAAAATTGATAAATTATTTATTTTATGTAAAAATACAAACATAAAAATGCTTAAAACAAGTTTCTATTTAAATGCTACCCGATGTCATTCAATTAATTTTTTAAATAATAGTAAAAAATTAAATTGAAAATGAAAAGATTAAAAGAATACACAGGCAGTCATTATATTTAATAAAGTACTTTTTTGTTTTAAAATTGTAAATATTTTTACATGAAAGACAATAAGCTTTCTTTTCTTACAAAACAAATTTCCACTTTTTATCCATTAGAATAATATTAAGCGCAAAAATATCTACAAAAATAATTACTGAATTAAAATAAAAAAAACTTTTAATTTACAAATACTTTCATTTAAAGAGAACAGAAATAAATTGATAATCAAAATGTTGGAACATTCTGAATTAGAATATATATGATTTTAAGGATCTAAATATTTTTAGTTTTGGAGTTTAAGCCACATACATACACACAAAAGATTTAGAACAGAATTAATGATTCTTTTCTTTATATATTCATTTAAATAGTAACAAAAAATTAAATTATACTGTAATAAATATTATAATAAATGACATGAAGTTTAAATATAAATATTGATATTGTTCATCATGAATTTGTACATTTCAAGTATTATTTTGATATAATATACATGCAATGCCAGGTATCCCTGGTCATTCATGAAGAAAATGCAAAAATGTAGCTTTTAAACCAAGTAATTGTTTTCCTTTTTAATATTTAATAATGTTTACAATATCTGCAATAAACATATTTCACTGAATGTGACAGACAAGGAAAATCTTATAAGATTTTTTTTATTAAGTTTTTCTAATGTTCTTACCGTTTTCTTTTTGGAATGCAGAAATTGTCCATAGTGATTATTACCCCAACCAGTTATTCATTTGAAAGTTTCAAGAGATTCATTGTTAATGTTTTTCAATATTTGTGTTCGGAGGGTTATTGTGTAATCTTAGATTGTGCGAAAGGAGTGTCTTCTTAAAAGACCACCAACACATTCGAATTATTGTTAAATAAAGTAAGGTTGATACTTGACTTTAATTGTTTTATATAAAGAGCCTTTATAATTTTTAGTCATTGGCAGACAAATTTCTTTAGAATAAAGAAATATTTCTAAAGGGGCAGGCAGTTGAGTTCTGTTTTTAAATGTTGAGGAATGGTGTTTTGTTATTAATACTTAGTTTGTATGAGCATTTTATGGCAGAGTTATTTTAAAAATTTGATTTTAGATTTGTAATTTCATTGCTATTTTTTTGCTAATATAAGAATGTCATTGACATTCCGTATATAAATTTGTGGTTTGTTTGTTGTTTTAAACGCTTTGTTTTTGACATGTGTCATGTTAAAGTTAGAGGGTTGCCCATACTAACTCTGTTGCTTTGGGTTTAGATGTCCCCTTTATAGTCATAGGAGTGAGCTTTAATTGTGCAAGTAACAAGTAATTTTTAAAGAATTGCTAGTCGAATTTTTGGAGGAGGAGTTGATGGATGTTTATAGATGCAATCACAAAATATATTGATTCTTTGTTGGTGAAAAGATTTTTCAATGTTCAATGAAGCTAGGGTCCCACATGTGGGTTTTGTTGTATTAAGGATTTGGAGGAATTCTTTTGTAGATGCAATAATGTAATTATTGGGTATGTATGGGAAAGTTATATCATTAAGTGTTTTTGGTAGGTGCCTTATGAGTGTAGGTATTTGGGATGTGATGGGTCGGAGAGGAAGACCTGGCTTATGGGTTTTCTTACATTTCTGCAAAGGTATCCAGTTTTGTAGTTGCCAATGATTCTATTAATTTAATTAATATCTGCAATACAGGAATTATATTGTGTGCGACAAAATAAATAAGATAAAGGGAATGACAAAAGACTAAGTTTTTTATAATAAACAAAAAAGATTTTCTTCTAATTTTAGTGATTTGGTCAGTGGCTAAAATGAAAAAAAATCAAAAGCTTACCGGCAAGAAATCAAAACTACTTCAAAATAACTTCAGTTGGGAGTTGGGGGTTTCTTTTAGTATACACTTGCATGTCCAGTTGGTGAACAGTAGAAAACAAACTGCTCTGAAGCAGATATTTACAACAATTGACTTCGCCAACCAACGAAAGCCCGGATGAAGACCCCTACTCTTAGGTCATCTGACCACATCAAAATGTTCTTTTGAAGTCTTTGGTCTAAATGACCCAGAACTCGGAGTAGTTTCATTCATAAAAATAGATTCTCTATTCAATATTTACTTGAAAGAAAATTTACTGTTTTGCTGTTCATCTAGTGATCAATCAGCAGCTGGGATTGAACTCTGTTTCTTGGTATATTTACTTATGTCATAATTTCTTACAAATAAACCCACTTCCTGATTAAAACCTTGTCTCTGTCTGAGGACTGCTTATATATTGATTAACATTTGGGTTTTTGATGTTTCTTTTGGGTGTGTCTGTGGAAAAGACAAACATTTATATTGAAACCCAGCCATAACTCAAAATCTGTATTGAATTACTTCATTAGGGGTTTATAAAAACAGGTTTTAAGAAATTATTTTCTGCTCTAGAATGTTTGAAGTGATGTTAACATGCAGTGAAAAAAATACTTTTTTAGGCATATTCTATCAGAAATAACCATGCACGTGTAGGCTTTATGAATTCATTTGTAAAACTATGATTTTAACTTCATCAAATTTTGTTTCTTCTTTTAGGAAGAGGAATTTTTTGTCTATGAAAAGTACATGACAGATATGGTTTCACCAGATGGCAGAGAATTGCTTGATAAATTACTACAGCAGCCAACAGTCCTAGAACATCTAAAAAATGTAAGTTCCTGGGGGAGAGGGAGCAGAGGTGCATGCAGGCTACCTCCAATGACAGTATTTTTCTATTTTCTTACTTGTATTTATGCTTTCTGTAACAATACAGATGCAAAATGGCCTTTTAATCTGTTCTTGGGTCCTCTTTAAAATACAAATGGCAACCAAATAGGTAGGCTGTGATATAAAAAAAGCAAAAAGCAAATAGAAACATTCAACTCTTTAGCGTTCAACATGCTAAAACTTGCCCCCGTAAATATCGGCTCTCAAAGTCTCACTGTTTGCATAACTTTTTGTGTTATTCATGATGAGGTCGTCATATATTATGGCAGAGTATATACAGAGAAGGTTACAGTGGGTTGAACATTGAGAGCTGATTTTTACTCAGTGCGTTGGAATGCGAAATAGTTAATAAAAGCTTGTGCCTTTAAATCTCTAATGTACATTTCTCTGTTACTTGAGGCAAATTCATTTGACAAGGGCTTGTCATTTTGATGTGGTCATCATCATAGAATAGAAGAGATTTAAGCTGCTTGTACATGCATTGTCTAGCTTCCAGAGGGAAATCAGATGCTGTGCTAGGCTCTTGCTTAATCTTTGAATTTCAAAAATATTTTTGGTCCATTTTGATTTGTGGTAAAAACAGCTGCATTTGTTTTTCATCCAAAACCAACAAATTTCCGAGAAGTGTATTTGGAACATACCTGTAGGTTATTAGGGGGGGGGAGATATAATTTAATGAGTCGATGAACATCTGCTGAAGGAGCCCAAGTCACCCCAGTCCAGAAAGAAAAACAACACAGAAGAAATTTGACAACCACCAGACAAGAATTAAAAGGAACAACAAAGTCATTCCCACATCAAGGAAAAGTCTTTGGCTGATGTACTTTATCTATTCTTTACTATTACCACAAATTTTGCTTCAAAAATTATTTCTTGAAAACCATTAAGAAGTATTTTCTCTTTTTCTTCACTCTTTATGTAGTTTTCTTGTCTGAGGAGCTTCTTCTGCAGCATTATCATTCTAAAATTGTAAAAAGCATATTTCATTTTTATTGATAATTTACATATATGTTATTGGCCATCATTTGGCACACAATGCACTCAATTTGTGTAAGTCATTCATTTTTTTGTGTGTTAACAATAAATTTATTGTCTGTTTTTTAAACTCGGTTCATGTCGTCTGCCCATATAAATGAAATTTTATCTCAAACATTTGTTTGAACTATTTTTTTCATAGGGTTTTTTTTACCAAATAAAAAATCCTATAAGAAGTTTTAAACTCAGCTATCTTTTAAAAATTACTTTACTTTAAGTGAGAGTCTATTTGTTTTTCAGTCTCCCAACTGAAATGTTCCAAAAAAAATTGCTATTTCCTTTTCTTTATTCAACCACTTCACAATTTTTGAAAGACAATGCAACAACCAATATATTCACATAAACAAAAGTGACCCTAGATTGAACTGAAGGAACTCTCAGAACTTCAGTCTAATAAATGTAATAATCATTTTAGTTTGACTATAAAATACATTTTGCCTTCTCTCTTCCTCCTTACAGACAAGAACAAATCTTATTTGTAGTTTTCATCTAATCACTTGGACACAGAACTATACAGTGTATCCTGTAAAGAAGAAATTCTTGCATAGATAAACTGAAAAACAACACTAAATCCTTTCTGTACACTGAACTTAAAACCTGGACAAAGTTGAAATATTTCTATTTTTCTATTTACTTGTCTATTTTATTCTCTTCTGTTATACAATGGATTATCTTTTGACTTACACAAACAATATCACAAATGTATATTTTCTAATATTTAATTTTATTTTTCCCTTTGTAGAATCATGGTTATAATTTCATAGATGTGATCAAATATGTACTTCCTAAACTTTTACTTGGACCAATTTACCACCTGCTTCATTACTTTGATGTCATGAAGGTAAATGCCTTTTACTTACTATTGTCTTTTATAGCATAAAACTCGGTTGCTACTGTGTAATTTTATTATTAGTACAAAATGATTGAAAAGTACCACAACTGAAAATTGCTATTCTAAGCATTGTTGCAGTATTTTTATAACTAGGTCATATCATTTATTAGGAATATTAAATCAAACGTCAGATTTAAAATATATACCGCTCTTTATATCTAGGTTCTTAAAATTAATATTGGTTCAAAAAATTAATTTCACTTAGTTTTTTTGATTTTTGTAGAAATTGTTCAATTGCAGTTGTTTGCAAATAAGCATTGCATAATTATTTTTCATAATCTCTGTAATTGGTGGCTTTTTTATATAGCACAAACAATAATTCTTTATCTGACTTTTTTTTATATAAACAATAATTCTTTATCTAACTTTTTTTTTCTTTTACTTTGGATTTGCTGTCTTAAGCCTTTAGCATTCAACACATTCAAACCTGACCTGTAAATATTGGCTCTGAAAGTGTCACCATTTGTGGTCAGTCTCACTGTTTGCATGACTTCCTGTGTTACACATTTGTGATAATTGTTGTCATATATTATGGCAGAGTACACATGGGGTGGGTTACTTCGGGTTGAACATTGTGAGTTGATATTTATGTGGTGGTTTTGGGCAGGTTGAATGCTAAAGTGTTTAAGAGTCTTGTAATTTCATTTAAAGTTTAAAGCATTCTCTATTGACTCAATAAATATTTAGAATTTCTGTCTATTTTATTTATATTTCTGTGATATTTTTTTAATAATAGCTCGACAATAACTATAGCCTAAATACATCAAATTAAGGAAAAGGTTAAATTCTTTTCTAAAGACATATTTACAGCTTACAGATCCTAAATGTTAATTCTGCTCTATAGTAGTTGTTGAAAATAAAAATTTGACACTTTGAATTTATTTGTAGGTGCTACAAGATTTCAGTCCTAATGATGAGGACAAGGAATTCCTGGGACAAGCCCTTGGATTGATGGTCAATCTCAAAACTTCTTTGGAAAAGAAGTTTGGAAACAGTCTTTGCAAACGCCGGCCATGGTAAGTATTTACCTATCTATAGTGATGTGTTGCCATTTCTATATTAATCTATCTCTTCCATGATTTTCTTTTTTCGATGTGTGAAAGTGCATATGATTTTGTGTTAAAGATGCAAATAGGCATCAATCAATATAGAATTTTATGTATATTCGCTAAAATTAATTCAACATTTAAACTTAAAATTAAGATTATATGTGTGTGTGTGTGTTGTATAGATATGTCTTATCAACCAATGCTGTTGAGCCAAAAAGTGAGAGCAGAATTTCTCTCTTTTTCATCCTTTTTGTTGAATAATTGCTTTTTGTTATTTCTTGTTAAGCAGAAAAGTATCTGTTCTTGCTTTGTCAAAAATAAAAACTTCTAACCAATCTTGAAAGATAATTAAACCTAGAAATAAATTATATATTCAGTTTGGATAACTGTGGCATATTTTTAATAGTTTTGCTTTTGATAATCATTTGGTTGGTTTGTTTAGGCTTCTTTTATAACCTGTGTTTGTTTTAGTCTGTTGTGTTTGTTTTTGCAGGGAAACCTCATTACGTCTGCAGGGTCAAAGTGGACGCCAAGCAGCATTAACAAAAATGAATGAGTTGCAGAAGAGTATTGATGGCTGGGAAGGAAAAGACATTTGGCAGAGTTGTAACGAGTTCATAATGGGTAAGATCTGGAAAAAGATTTTGTTCTTCACATGTTTGGTTTTATTTCATACTTTTCATTAGGGCATGATTGTAGTTTATGCTGAAGGTGACAAATAGTTTTGTTTGCAGTAAAATCACTATTATAGAATTATAATCTTTTTATAGCAAAGAAAATGTCACTAGTAACAGAAACGATGCTTGGATTGGCTTGATTCCTGTTGATGTGTCATTATTTCAAGTACATTTTATAAGACAAGAAAGCAAAGTGTTTTATTCTATGTAGATGATGGTATTGAGATTTTATGTTATCAATTTAAATTGTGATTTGATAGTGAGGTGACTCATTTACATATGAAATCACAAAGACTATAAATAGCTACAGCTATTACCCATGAGGCAGTTGAGTGCATACTACTTCCCGTGAGTCAGTAACACTACACTACATACAGTATTTAGATTCTTTTGGCATGAGAAAAAAATTAATGATGAACAAACATTAAAAAGGAACTGCTCAAGAAATCAGAATTTCATCTGAAAACAAAAAATATTGAATATGATTATAACTACTTTTATTTGACAAATCCAAATATTTTATTTTATTTAGTAAAATTATTTATCTTCCATAATCAGCTGAAATTAGCCATGATATATAGTGCAGTCATTTAAGTTTAATTCATTTCAAAATCATTGTTCAGAAATTACCTAATAAAAAAATTTAGAATTTGATTTAAAAAATATCTATAACAAATTCTATGACTTACTGAAAATAAGCAAAGAAAAAAGTTTTATTTTTATTGATGAAATTATCAGAACAGAGTAAAATGTTCGATTTATGTTGGTAGCAAAATGAATAAAAAGCTATGAAGGTTGGTCAAAAGTAATGCCTGTTTTTCTTTAATTACAACAGATTTAATAGTAAAAGCACCCAGCATACCAGAATGAATACAAATGTCACAGGATTCCAAATCTGCTCTCACCTCGTGACCTCTGCTTTCTAAGCCATGTGTGATTTGTCTCTCTCATTATTATTTGAGAAATACTCTCCTCTTGAGTGCTATTTGGAGATCCAGAAGCTTTTGGGTAGCAAGTGCTTCTACTCCTTCATGGAGTCAGCATTCTGGAAACCCACTGTGCAACTGCACTAAACTACAGGCACTGGCATGGCTTACCATGACAGTCACTAATAGTGATTTTTTTTTGTCAGCTGTAACGATATAATCTGTCTGTTTGGCCTTATCCTAATTCATAACAGCAGCTGACTTACCATTACATTGCTTGTTAGTTTCTCTCTTCTCTTTTGAAGTGCCATTAATTCTTCTGAACCATATATTTATTACTGTGCTTACATTAAATGCAGCCATTTCATAAATATTCATTAATTTACTATGTGAATGCTTGCAGCACTTTCTCTTTCCCAAAATAGAAATTCTATGACATCTCTCTGCTTTCTACATGTATCCAGAAGTGCAGTTATTTGGAATGAAGATTATGGAGAGGAAATGAAAATATAACTCCATAAATTTTTCCTCTCTATTTCCAGGCACTTTATGGTCTATACCTTGAAAAAGAACAAAAAGCTACAAATTCTGACTGATGCTTTAAAATTAAATTAGAAAAAGCATTACATTTTTTATCAATATTCATAAATTCCTGACAAGTATTTGATAACATCAGTCACATTATTTTGTATTCTAAATTTTTTTTGCTGCTTGAAATGTAAAAAAAAAAAAAAAAAATTAAAAAGAAAACTCTACTTGAAATGTGTATTTGTTTATTGCAGAGGGGATTCTTCAGAAGTATACAAGTCGCCGTCCAACTGAACGTTATGTGTTCCTTTTTGATGGCCTGTTGGTATTGTGCAAACAGAACTTACGTCGGTCATCAACAACTGGGCCAACCCCAGAGTACAAACTCAAAGAAAAACATTACCTGAGAAAGATAGAAATTGTTGATAAGGAAGACACAGAAGGTAAAAAAAAAACTTGGAATGTTTTAACTTAGTTCACTGCCCATTACTTTTTATTTCACTTGGTTCACTGCCCTTTACTTTTTATTTCACTTGGTTCACTGCCCTTTACTTTTTAATTCACTTGGTTCACTGCCCTTTACTTTTTATTTCACTTGGTTCACTGCCTTTTACTTTTTATTTCACTTGGTTCACTGCCCTTTACTTTTTAATTCACTTGGTTCACTGCCCTTTACTTTTTAATTCACTTGGTTCACTGCCCTTTACTTTTTAATTCACTTGGTTCACTACCTTTTACTTTTTAATTCACTTGGTTCACTGCCCTTTACTTTTTATTTCACTTGGTTCACTGCCCTTTACTTTTTATTTCACTTGGTTCTCTACCCTTTATTTTTACTTTAATATTAGTGAGGGGAAATGCTTTTAGCATATACAAAATTCAGTCATCCAAATTTCTTTATATTAAAAATTAAAATATACTAATTCCAAACATTAATAAAATAAAAATAAAACATGGCTATGCCTGTCAAATAAATCATTTTTATTTACAAATATGTACATGAGTTCAAAAAAGTCAAAAAAGAGTAAACATCTTTAGTTGGGTTAAAGTCTTTGGGTAGTTGGTCCACAGAAAAACCTGTGATTTAGAAAAGACTTTTAGTAGATGGTTCACAGTAAAAATCTGTGGTTGAGAAAAGACTTTGGTTGTCAGCGAATATTAACTGACTATCCCTACTTTTGTTGTTGGAGATGATTCGCTTGAAGTCGCAGACATGTTTCTTTCAGTATGCATTTGGTGGGAGGGGCATGTAGCCACATCTTCTCTTGTGTTTGCACTTCTTAGAGACAGTCACATTTCTGCTCCTGAAAGTTGAAATCTGTAGGTTTTATAAGAAATTTTTCATGAAAGTAAACTTGAGAAAAATAGGGTTTTAGTTTTCTCTGATTGGTCAAATATTTCACATGTTGATGTTAATTTCTAAACTATAGATACTTTGATTTAAACGGTGTGTATTGTATTGTAGAATCTTTTTGGCATGTTTGTAAATATTTCTGTTGTTGGGTAGAAAATTAAGTTTGGGTATGTTTAATATGCTATGTGTGTAGATATGGAATTGTGTTGGAAATAGGGTTTATTTCCTATAAGGATTTTATCAAATAAGAGATACATTTTTTTTCTTTGTAGAGATTGGAAAACAAAAATAGTGAAGGAAAATTCAGTATATAAAATATTTACTAACAATACACACACAATGTTATTGGTTTGTGAAATAAACTTTTTGGTTTCAACATTTACTTATTGAATAATTTTATTTTGATGAACCAATTTCTGACTTGAAAATGGCATTACTCTCCCGTCTAGCAATTCTAGCAGTATGTGCAGTAATGCGGGTTTTTTTGTACAGTTTGGCATGCTTCCACCAATAGTAAGCCGTATGCTGATTGGTCAGACTGGAGGAGGCTATTTGCCTGGGTAACTGATTGGTTGGTCGACCGCGGTGTTGGCCTGATAAAAGAGGGCTGAAGCAGTGAAAAGGGGAAGAAGGAATGACGGATATACTTAGTGACATGTTCAGAAAGCTAGGACGGCGAATTGAACCAGTGGTATCTTCATTTGTACAAGTGACGTCATAGCAATACAGACTTATTTAAACTACACTAGCATTCACTTTTGGGGGCTTTTTCTTTTTTATACTTTTGTTCCTGAAATTCTTTCCAATTTTTTTTTTTGACATTTGAATAAAATGTGGAATGTTTGAGTCTCCTCAAAGTTATAGATAGCATTAAGATATTTTATCATCCTTCTTCAGTTGCAACAAAAATCTGTGTATGTCAGAATAAAAGTGAACGGTTGTTTTCGGTTTTCATAACTAATACTGTTATTGTATGTAGATATGAGATTTTTTTAATCTGACATGCATAGATTTTGTGTTTGCCACTGATAACCATCCAACATTTTTGAATTTTTTTACACATGTTTTTTTGCATTAACAAAATTTGTGAAAATCATTGGTTTTCATCTTCTTCTCTTCAGAATACAAGCATGCTTTTGAAATTCAAGTGCGTGATCATCCAAGCATCATAATGATGTGTAAGAATGCAGAAGAAAAGAATAACTGGATGGCTGCACTGATTTCTTTACAGACTCGAAGGTGAGATGGATTTTGCTTCTTTTAATACAATATGTAAATATCATGCTATCATAAAAACAATAAAGAACAACAAATTCATATTATTTTTGAAACCAATAAAACATTAAGAGTTAAAATCCTTCAGAAAATAATAATCATATCACGTTAGCCTCATGTTTTCCCCACCAAATACACCATAAAATGTTCATTGGCCATTAATTTTAGCTAATTAAGTTTATAATTAATAGAGACATGGCAGTCAGTAATACAAGTTGAGAATCCTTTATCCAAAATTCTTGGGACCGGAAATGCTTTGGATTTTACATTTTAGTAAAAACAATGTATGATTGCTTTTTGTGCAATATAAATTTTTTTTTATATAAATAACATATACTCTGAAAGTAGTTTTAAAATTTAATTGATTTTGTGTACATTCAGATACAGGTAATGATCTAGTCATGTAATATTCACATGGATTTTTAAGTGGTGAAATTAAAATTTCATGTTAAAATAATGTCTTATATTTTCTGTACGTGTACAAAAAACATGATCACAACTTACGAAAAAATATATAAATGCAGGACTTTTTGAATAACATTTTTACTGAGAACAAAACTCCTGGTAAGTAATCCATCAATGGAGGTGTTGCTGTGATGATTGCAAACAAAAAACTGGCGCCAACATAGGCTACATAGCTGGGCCTGCTGAAATTCTTTACTTGTGATAAGTCATGTCAGCACCTGAAAAATTTATGGATTTTTGAATTTTGGATATAGGATACTCAAGCTTTAGTGTTTTTCGTTGTCCTTTTTTGCTAGCACAAGAAGCAATCATACATTGCTTTTACCAAAACATACACAGATGTCAAAATGAGGCTTGCAATTCTTGTCTTTATAAATTTAAAAAGCATTTTTCGTGATTGTTGTTGTCATCTCATCAATATTTGCTTTTGATCAGTGTTTTGGAACGGACATTAGATAATATTTTAAAAGAAGAAGAGAAAGAGCACCCACTGCAGTTACCTCCGCCTTCATTGTACAGGTAAGCAATTGATAGCAACATTTTCAAATTTCTCTTTTAATTATTATAAATTTATGAAGAAAAGAAATTTGTTTTTCATATTTATTTCAATGGTAAATGATAAATATTTCATTGTAGTTGGTTCACATATTTTTATAATCTTGTAATTAAACAATTTAACTAATAGAGCAACACAAGTAGAATCTTATGAAGCTTTATTTGACTAATTCAGCTTTAGCACTGAAAAAATTTATTTTATTATAGTGGATGGTTACAAGCGAGATGGGACATGGTTATTTTATTACCACACTAACAACTAAATAGTGTGTAACATTTTTGTTGTTATTAAAATTCTAAACATAGCTTTTTAAAACAATAAACATTGATGAGGGAGTCAAGATAGTATAAAGTAATAGCGGTGTCAAAAGAAAAACATTCTTTTGAAACACCATTTCTTTGCCATTTAATACATTGCATGGGATTTTATTATTGACTTTTTTTTAAACTTTTGTTTTACAATTTCTGAAAAATCCAAGAATAGTAAAACAATATATTCTCTTGAAATGCAAAACATCATGGACACAATTTGGATTCATATTCCAAACAAACATTTCATTTGCATTATATAATTATTTTGTTTACTCTTTTTTTCCCAATCAGATTGGAAATACAATTTTATCATTTAAAAATTTTGTAATTAAAATTTATTTGATTTTGGGTTTTTATGAAACACATTTTGTCTCAGTTCTTGAAAACTTTCTACCAACTGTGTAGAGTGAGTTGCTATGGTTAAAGCGCCAAACAAACTGAACTGACAAAATTTGTAATAAGCAATAACAAGAAAAAGAAAAGAACAGGGCAAAAAATAATATAAAACAAGCAAACAATGTATGTAAGAAAAATTAACAGTAATAAGGCAAAAAGTTCACAAACTAAGAATTGGGGTTGACACACAAAAGCAAATTCAGATAAATGAATGTAGCCTTCTGTCTTCAAGTCAAGACAGACCGGGACTGAATCATATGAAATCGAGAACCTGCTTATTTTATTGACTAGAAAGAAATTTCAGAATGCTTTTGTGTGTTTTTGCATTGGGAAGGGGAAAGTGTTTTGTAGTCATTCCCATACAGGATTGGAACCATCAAACTGTATATAAAGTTTTCTGAATTATAGTTATTAAAAATGTAATTTCATGGGGTCTCAAATTTGACAATATTTTCTATAAGATACTGTTAGTTTTTAATGAAACAAGTTTACCTAGTATAATTGGTAAAAATATTGCTTCAATTTCTGTAATGACTTCTCTAGAATATGATATAATTTTTGTATTGTACTGATTATTTTCAAAATTGATCGTTATTATTTGTCTCTCTGAAAAATGTATCTGATTTGAGATGTTATTCCATCTTGTATTATTAACCAGATTTGCCGTTGAAGACTCTAATGACAACATAGTATTTGAGGAGAATCAGGAAGCAAGTGGAGAAAGTCCTCTGATCAAGGGAGGCACCCTCCTAAAACTTGTGGAACGTCTTACCTATCACATGTATGCTGATCCCAAGTTTGTGCCAACATTCCTCACCACTTACAGTTCCTTCTGTACACCACAGACATTATTAGATTTATTGATTGAACGGTATCCTTTTTTTATTCTACTCTGATTTTTACTAACTTTACAGTGGCAGTTTTTTTATGAAGATTTTTGCTATGTTTTTTAATTTGTTTTCTATTAATTGGTTTAGTAATGTTTAGTAATCTTTGTTTTACTAAAGAGTTAAGCCAAATGTACACTTCTTTTCATATGAATGGCTTATAAAATTGGAAAAAGATTCTTATTATATGACTTATTATTTGGACCAGCTTACGGCCATATCATATTAAAACACCAGTTTCTGTATGATCACTGAAGTTAAGCAACATTGAGTTTGGTCAATACCTAGATGAGTGACTGCTTGGGAATACCAGGTGCTGTAAACTTGGATGTGTGGTTGGTGTAATGGCTAATTGGCTTGGAGTTGTTAATCAGAGAGCCAAGTTTCAGTTCCTATTGGATTCTTATATTCACTTACATGCCAATACACTTGGGAAAGGTATGAATAACCCTCTTGTCCCCTAGCTATGGGTTAATTAGTAAGACTTGTATCACTAGATCATTATCTCCCCCCCCCCCCGCAAAAAAAAAGAATTCTTACAATCTAAAATGTTTTTCTTTAAATAACCTGTAAAAGGTTGACAGGCCATAGAAAATGAATGAATCAACCAATAATAAGACATTTAACTGACAAATTAACATTTTATTCCTTACACTTTGAAAATTTCTTTTTAATATTGTTCACTATCTTTTACAATGGCAATATTTTTTTTTTTACAGTTGGTTAACTACCAGATAAATATCAATCTAAGTTTACTATGTTGTAAACACTACAGCTCAAATAACGCTATTATGCAAATCATTAAAACATTGATTATATCTGAAGTATTCATTAGAGAGGAAATTGGTTGACTACCAGTTTGACCATTGGGTAGTTACATAGTCTAACAGGCAGTTGGCTCTCCCAATGTGTCCCTGGGCAAAGCTATAGTGGATATTTTGATTTGAGACAGGATTTTAGTGGATAAGGCTATTACACAATGACAGGTTATCACAGCTCTGAATGTCGTATTTTTGATTTTCGTATTTTTTGAAATGATAAAAAACATAAGAAAAGATTGATAAAATTATTGACTGGCAAAGGAGCTCACATAAGGTTGTGAATGGAAAGATCGTTGGGCAGATTAGATTTATGCAATATTAAAGAATACTAAACAAAGTTTACTTTTATTATTTATCCTTATTATTGATATCTAAAAACCATTTCTAAGCTCAAATTGACCAAGTCGCCTAATACTAGGTACCTCCACTGAATTTTCAATACCTAAGGTTTAAAATGAATTTTTAAAAATGAAAAAGCATTCTTGATTTCATTTTAGCTTTAATTGAAAGCTAAATGATTAAATATATTATTTCCAGTAAGTAAAATATTCTGGTTTATTTCAGATAGAAATTATATAGATTGGAATGTCAAATATTTGCTCGATTCTTTTTTTAATTTTTTTAAAAGCGGCCATTTTCTTAATTTTAAGAAATTTGTAAACGAAACAAAATTACTGGTTTTAAAAATCTTCCAAAAATAAAATTTGTATTTCTGACACATTTGAGTAAAATTAGAAAATTTAAAGTTAAATTAATCTGATTTGAAATAAATATTACTTACTTATGGGATAAAAATGTAATATACCAGCATTTCTTAATGATGTGTCCTGTTTTTTTAAAAATCTTTATTGATGTATCAATAAGTTCCGAGGTGATGCTCTTATGGAAGATCAGAATTGACATAAATTTACAAAATCTAAGTGAACACATTTTTTTAGTTTTTAACTATAGTAATTTTTACAAATTAACATATTTTCAGCAACTATTTAATATTTTATTAACTTTTAGTTACGTTTCAAGATGCTTTATGAAATTTGTGTTTCGTCTCTAAAATAAATACATAAAATAAAAATATTTAGTGAAATAGTAATAAAAAAAAGTAAAACTTTGAAATTTTGAAGGGATGATTTGCAAAGATGTTAATAATGAAAAAGAACTGAATAAGGAAAGTGAAAGAATTGCAGTGCATCAGATGAAACTTAAATCACGTGACATTTTAAGGATTATGTCATTACCATAGATAGAAATTGGGAATGTTTTATAACCTAAAAATTTTTCTTAAAAATTCTTTTAAAGATATATTGGCTCAAACAACTGCTATGAACTTTTCAATTTTTTATTTGTAAATGTACTTTTCATTTAATGATATCACCAAATCACCGCCTTGAAAGCAATGAAAAATTTGAAATGATTTTTAAATATGATTTAATTAAAATTTAGAAAAAATGAAAACAATTCCTGTAAAAATTAATTACCAAAAAAAATTTAAGACAGTAGTGTCCTTAATAAATCTTATTTATCAAAGCAATTAAAAGCTTTTCTAATTAAATAATGTAATAGTTTTATTGCATTTTTATTTTACAATTCAGAGCAGATTTTCAGTGAAAGGGCTGATTCTTTTACAAAAAAAATTGATTAATTACTTTCTCCAAGGAGTCCTACTTTTAATTAATAAAAAAAATCTCCACCCTGAAAATTTAATTTCTCAAAATCTTTTTACAAAGATTTTCTAAAAAAAAATAAAAAAAATTTCAAAAATAATTTCATTCATTTCTGAACATGCCCTGAAAATTTCATTAAAATCTGACAATTATTTGATTTTTGCAAGAATTTCAAAATTAATGTGTATTTCACTGGAAAAAGCACAAAAAAAGTAAAAAATTTAACCTTTATCTTTGGTTTGGATGTTGATGTAAACAAAACGAGATTTTTAACCAAAATTTCGAATGTGCAAAAATGGATTTAAAAATTTCAAAAAATAATTAAAAAATACTTTGGTCTTTACTCTTGATATAAACATTTTGATGACAAAACTTTGGAGCCTTTTTTCATCATGCTATGCTGTTTTTTCCATGAAAAAGTGGAGGTACCTACATAATACCGTTATCCAGCAAGTTTAACCATTTTTTCAGTTTTAAAGTTCAAAACTTGGTCCAGATATCCATATCCTCAGTATGAGTTGTATAACTTATAGCACTTATAGCACTTTACTGACATTGCTTTTCTTTTTACTGCTGAAAAGCAAAGTTGCATAATCGTGTCAGAGGAGATGAGTAGAAATACAACTGCACATTTGGGCTCTGGCGAGATGTTAGGCTTGCATGGGTGAACAGCATTGTGCATGTAATTTATGTGCCCAGAATATGGAATACAAATCCAAGTCTAGTTGCAAGCTATTTCTTTATTCTGATATATTGACATATTGTTTACTTTAATGGTTGGGCAATATTCAACATAGACAGCAAATCAGAAATATAAATATTATTTGTAGATAGATTACTTTGATAAAGTCTCTCAGGAGACAGAACACACTGATAAAGAAAAGTTTTCCTTTTGTCTTTATATATATATATATATATATATATATATATATATATATATATATATATATATATATATATATATAGAAAGCACATCCCCTTCACTCAAATTATTTTTTGAAAGCCCATATCTGCTCAGTTTTGTAGCTGTAAACAAAGCTATTTCTAAAGAATTAATGGATTTATTTTTAATTCAAAAATTTTATTACTTCCAATGTTATAAAGGTGGATGCAGGTTTGATCCTTGCCTGAGGATATATATATATATATATATATATATATATATATATATATATATATATATATATTTACCTAATGTAATCTTAATTCCTACTGTATAATATATATATATATACCCACACACATGTGTGGCATCATGTGTTATGTCTCAGCTGCTGATATCAGTGCAGCATCTGTTATGGCTTTACAGGCCCACAAAGGAGTGACAGTCTCGATTGCAATGAATGCATGAGAAGACACTCTCCTCTGATGTCACCTTGTTTTCTTTCTGTTGAGCATATTTCTCCTAGCAGCAAACCTTCCAGTCCTTAGTGTAATTTGTGTCTCTAGTGTAAGCAATTGTTAGCAATGTCTTCCCACCTCTTGATGCCCAAGTCCATTGCTTCCATATCCCTTTTGCAGGCATCCTTGAAGTGAAGATGGGGTTGCCCTCTTGCTGGTGGTTAGTTCCCTGTATAGAAGGTCCTTCGGAATCCTCCCATCTGGTGTACAGTGTTCATGTTCAAGTCAGCAGAGTTGGCAGTGTAGGAGAAAGGCGTATATGCTGGGTAATTGAGCACAGTGAGAACTACGGCATTGGTAACCCAGTCAGGCCAGTTGATGCCCAGAATGTGTCTCAGACAGTGAAAATGAAAGGTGCTGAGTTGTCTCTCTTGTCTGGAGTAGAGAATCCAAGTCTTGCTGCTGTAGAGCAGCAAGCTGACAATGCAAGCTCTATAGACTCCAGTTTTGGTTTATGTAGAAAGCTTTCTGTTCTCCCAGTCTTGTGAGGTCAGCCTGGCAAATGTGGTGGTAGCTTGTCTGGTCTGTCTGTTGACATCATTGTCTAGGGAGGGGGTGTCTGAAATGGTGGAGCTGAGGTATGAGAATTCATGAACCACCTTCAGGTTGTAGTTGTTGATTTTGATGGCGGGATGCCCATCATGTTGGTTTTCTTCAGACTGATGGTCAGACTGAACTCTTGGCAGGCTTTTGAAAAATTGTCCATGAGTTGCTGCAGTTGCTCTTCAGAGTGTGCTGCCAGTGATGCATCATCTGCAAACAGCATGTCTCTTATATGCACCTCATGGACTTTGGATTTTGCTCTCAGCCGAGACAAACTGCACAGCATTCTGCCCGTACTTGTGTGCAGGTAAATGCCATCAGTTTCAGTTGAAGTCCCAAATGGATCTTTCAGCTTGACTGTGAAGATGGCAAATAAGGTAGGTGCAAGCACACAACCCTACTTCACACTGCTGCATATATTGAAAGCCTCTGAATATATATATACATATAAAAACATTCTTAGTGGTACAGAACTTGAGTATTGCTGTAAAAACGTTAAGCTGAATATTATTTGGCATAATTAAAAAAAAAAAACTGATGGTAAAAAAAAAAAATTAAAGAGGAAAACTAATGGTTTTGCTCCTGCTCCTCAAAGTTTTTAATCGGGAGAAAAAGAGTAAAATAAATTAGCGAATGATTGCTGAGAGAATAGAGAATGGAGAAAAAAAAAATAAATGGGTGGGGTGGGGGTGGGGGAGTGCTAGAGACTAATGATAGCAAGCAATCATACTGTTTACAGAGAGACAGTTTGCGAGATTTGATATACAGTGTCTCTAGTACTTTAAGATGAAATAAAGTGTGACTGGGACAAAACAGTAAACCAGTCAACACTGAATTTAGCTGCACACTTACTGTTCTTTAAAAGGTGCTCACAAATTGAGGATCTGTAGGTATTTGGGATTAGTTCATTTGAAACTAAGGTGGGATTCCTGATCTTACCTGGCACATATTGTTTTATCCTCACATATAGTTGCTGGGTAGTCCTTCCTATGTAGCTGACTCCACAACCACAGTTGTATTTATAGACAACAGAATTAACTTGATGAAAGGGGAGAACATCCTTACGGATAGATGAGAGGATTGGCCTTGCATTGAACATGACACAAACTTCAGCCAAAAAGTAACAATCATGGACACTCAATGAAATTTGCCTGGAGTGGTTTTCACATCCAGCTCCAATCCAAGGAAGTTGCAAATATACTGGGCACCTTTATACCGTGGTGGGCTTAATTTAAAAAAAAAATATAAATATACAAATAAATAATAGCAATAAAATTATTTTCTTTCTCTTTTTTTTTTTTTTTTTTTAAATCAATTCACCCCAAGCAAGGCGATAATGTCACTAAGATGCAAGGGGCTATGGTGAGTGAAACAGAATGATAAGGCTTTAGAAGGAACTGGAAGCCCAATCCTAAACAAGGGATAAAACCTCTACTCCTTTTCAAAAGGAGGAGGAGTGTGAACTGAACATTAGCTGAACCTATCTACTCCTATTGAAGAAAAAATTAAATAATAAATACTAATTGCTGGCTTCTAAAAAAAAAGTGTTTATTTTGGCCAGATAATTTATTTTCTGACCTTAGGCATGAGTCAAAATTTGATAGCTTTAATTTTTATTCTTTGAATAATTAACATTTTGATTTTGTTGATGTAATTTTCTTGAATTATTATAATGCTGCTCTCCTTTACAATCTTGAGTTCTGTATTTATGGCAAGAGCTAGATTTTTAGAAACAAATTCACAATCAGTGGCCAGCCTCTTAGTAGTTCATAAAATTTAAATTTTTAGATATGTGGACATTTTTCTTTAACTTTGTACAGATTTAATATTCCTGAAGCCGATGTCAAACAGCCAAATGATGAAAATGCTTCCTCCTGTGATCCTAACACCCTCTCCTTACGTGATCTCAAACGCCTTCGGAAAGAGTATATTAAACCCGTACAGTTTCGGTAAGTGATATCCATCATCTGAGGGTCAATTAAACATGAATATGTTAAAATGACAAACAGTTGATTTATGTTATCTACAGTTGGACTAATGTTCTCATCTTTCTTGTTGTTACAACATTTTGGCCATTGTGCTCTTCAATTGAATTGAATAACATTCAGGGAATTTTGAATTGAACCCTTTATTAAGTCTATAGGAGTAGATAGTTCTCATTCTACTGTCCATGTGTAGAGATATTGGTTAATTGTTCAATTATTGCTGGTCCTATTTCCACTGAGTCTGAAGAAGGCCAGAGAACAGAACAGATGAAATGTGATCATAACAACAAAGATGAGGATATTAGTCCAACTGTATATAATGTAAATAATGATAATTCCTCATCTCAGAAATTCAGACAGAAATTGATTACTCTGTTATATTTTTTTTATTATTAATCCTTTATTTTATGAATATGAAACTATTTAATAATAGAAAGGTATCCCAAGAATTAAGGACTAGACTAACCTTTCCTTTTTGAGTAAAATTAAAAGTGTGTGTGTGTGTGTTTATTAGATGGTAATCAGTCAAGTAAAAGTGATGGAGGATATTCAACGAAACTACCTTTATAAATATGATTATATGGACTGCTGGTTTCATTAACCTTTGTATGTACTTTGGAATTATTTTGTTTTATAGCCTTAGATAAAGTTAACCTTTATCATTCTGTATGCAACTTCATTTGCTGTACAAAAAGTTCATCCTGCTACTGAAGGTGACTCTGATCCCTGAATTTTAATTTGTTTGAATTTCATAGTTGTGTGGTCATATCCTGCTATGGCAACAGAAAACAACTTTGAGTGAAATTAACAATTAGATTACTGCAATTGAGAAACCTTGAAAAAGAATGCAGTGGAAAGGGAAGTAATATTAATAATGCAGTGTGCTAAAGTTTAGTTTTCTTGATGCCCACTAAAAGATAGCCATGTTTGATCATGAACTGATTGTTATAGTGATTCTGAAGAATTTTAAGAAGAACTAAGCAAATAATACCAGCTAAAATGTTTATGATTTTACTATTGTACTGTCAATGACAAATCACAATTCTATCAATGAAAGCAGTACACTAAATGATTGATAATTGATATGTAAAATCGGTGCACAAATCTGATCAATGCAGCCAGGATCTTGTTAGCTCATTCTTCTTTCATTTTAAAGACATGGGGTTAAATTTAAAATAGAAATGCAGATGTTAAGCAGGTACACAAGAATATATTCTGTTCTAAATTGGATAGAAGTTCTTATAAAGCAATAGAGGAATGTGTGCAGTATTGTTCTTTATCTCTGTAATTTTTGGTTTCAGAGTTTTGAATGTTTTGCGACATTGGGTAGAACGTCATTTCTATGATTTTGAAAGAGACCAGAGTCTGCTGCAGAAACTGCACAACTTTTTGGAGAGGATTCAGGGTAAAGCCATGAGGAAGATGGCTCGTTCTATCACAAAAGTGATTCACAGAAAGGTCAGTGAAATTCCTGTTTTTTTGTTGTTGTTTTTACATTAATTTATGATGAATATTTGTCAAAAGGAATCTTTTTTCATGATTGCTTATAAAATCTAATAATTCTGTCTGTTTTGCTTCTATGAGACTATTTCTTGTTTTGAGAAATCATCATTGAAGATGTTTATATTCAGCCTTTAGTAGATTTAGTAATATTTTACGCTAGTAATAAAACCATATTTGAGATATCAGTAATGAATATTTGAACCAATACAAAGTAATCAACTTTACAAATGAATAAATATTAACAAATTTTGAATGATTTTTATTTTACTTTTAATTGTAAGTTTCATGCTGTTTTAAGAAGAATTGCTAAAAGCATTGTCATTATTGCTTGTCACTTGCTGGATGATACAGCTTTCAAGACTTTGTGATTTAGATAAAGAATATAAAAGAAAATATTTATAAAGAAAATACTGTAATACTGTATTAGTTTTGTTAATGTACATATTTTAAATTTAATATCACTTCAGATGCTCTGAAGGAATATAACAGTCATATTTTGTTATGCATAACTTTATTTTGGTTGATAACTCTGTTAAATCTCATTTAAAGTTGGATCTTTGGTTTAACTTGATCTTTTGTATACCTGTGTGTGGAAAGTTGGATGAGAATCTGATGGAATAGTATATATAGTTTCTTTTATCATGTCCAACCTAGATCCCCACAAAGTATGTGGACCCAATGGCATCCCTGTAATAGTCATTAAGAAGTGTGCTCCCGAACTGGCTTCTGTTCTCTCTAAACTGTATAATAAATGCCTCATTAGCTTTTTACCTCTTTTGGGGAAACTCCTAGAAGCCCTAATCAATGCTAAATTGGTTCATCATCTCTCATCGTAGGGCCTTTTCTCAGACAAGCAATATGGCTTTTATTTCTCCAGATCAACCACTGATGTACTGACGATATTTACGGAAAGAGTTTATCATGCTCTAGATAAGAATGGTGAAGTCTGGGCTGTTGCATTGGGAATCTGGAAAGCCTTCTCCACAAGCTGAAAAGTTACAGTGCCCCCGGACACTTTTTTGACCTAATTCAGCCTTTCCTATCAAATCATGAAATGAGAGTTGCTGAATGGCCACTTGTCTAGGCCCTTTCATACTAACATAGGTGTCCCCTAGGGCTTCATTCTTGGTCCTACACTCTATTTTTGATTTTCATTAATGACCTTTCTGATGACATCAGCTCTCAACTGGGTATCTATGCTGATGACACAACAATTTACTCCTGCCTTGATAGTAAGGCTTATCAGTCTGACAAGGTCAAAATGGCAGCCAAAATGGCTGCCTTCCATCAGCATGGCTGATGTTATCCTCCAGCAAAGTGACTTGTGCCTTCTCGGGCTCACATTCTCTGCTGATGTTGAATGGAAAGAATATATTGAATCCATTGCTAGATCAGCTGCTAAGAAAGGTTCACTATGTTAGGCGAGACAATTTTTCTCTCCAGAATCTATCTTACATATCTATGTCTACCATTCATCCATGCTTAGAATATCGCTGCCACATATGGCCCAGTGCCCCTGCTATTTACCTTGATCTCCTTGATAAGATCCAAAGAAGAATCTGCAATATTATTGATCCTGATCTGGCGGCTCAGTTCCCACCACCATAAGGTTGCCTCTCAGTATTTTCTATAAATACATTCATGGTAATTGTTCAAATGAGCTTTTCGCTATCCTACCTAGAGTTAAAGTGCAGCACTAGACTGGTGTCGAGATCTCATCAATTTACAGTTAGATGTAGCCATAAATTCTATTGTAACAGTTTCTTCTCTCGCACTTCTTGCTTCCAGCTCCATGCTTTCCAGCCAACTTTAATCTTCAAAAATTTAAATACAATGTCAATCGCTATCTACTGTCCTCCTGATTACTCTCTTCTCTTTCTGCTCATCATTATTGTTTCTGTTCCTAATTCTTTCACACCCTCCAACCCCTTGTGTTTCAGTGGCATTACTGCCTTAAAAAAACAAAAATAACAAAAATAACTCTTATTTTGACATATTTCTCTGATCGAACATTATCATAAGAAAAATAATCTTAATCTTTTGCATACGCATACGTGTAGTAAGTTGGATGAGAATCCAATGTAAATATATAATACAAATTTAGAAAACTTTTGACATTTTTTTACCAATGAGTCTTTAGAATTTGCAGTCCCAAATTTCAACCTGATGAAGAAAATGCTTTCAGAATAGTTTTTAAATCCTGTGCTGTTCTAATTATACTATTTATGGACTATGCAGAAATCTGCAAACCGAAAAAGAGAGTATAATATGTCACAAAAATTAAGCTCATTACCTACAAACTACTTATCTTGAAAGAAATTTAGCTAATCTTAATATAGAAATCATCACAAAAAATTTAATCAATGTAATTTTACATGAGAAACTAGAAGTTACCAAATAGAATGTAAACAATGCCTCATAAAATACATTGGTGAAACATCCCAAAATTAAAAGAAAAGATTATATGAACATAAAATGAACTTGAAATTTATCAACACACTCAATGCACTTGAATGCCACTAGAATCTTCATGATCACCATTTTGAGCTGGAAAATGGCATTTTAATAAAAAATGAACATATTTTACTCAAATGAAGATACATTGCATGTGCTACGATCTATCAGTCACCTATGATGAATATACAACTGGGCTATTTCAGTTTATCCTTTGTTCTTACTAAATTAGTACTGAAACAATGTGGGATATATATATAAACTTTAAAATAAATTAAAAAAAGTAAAAATCAAGTGCTTAGCCACTGAATGAATCACATTTTGCCTCATTAATAGAGATTTTGTTGAAATAAAATTCTTATTCTGATAATGTCAGTTCATTGGTTAAACATGTCAAAATAGAAAGTTTTACAAATTGTCATATATTATATATATGTATATAATTTGTGTGTTTGTATCTAACTTTATTAACAATTTGATTGTTTATAGGTTATTTTTTTATTTTAATCTTTTATATCAATTTTTTTTTATATATCATTCGTACTTTATTGTGTTATGAGAAATTTACTTTTGCATGTTAGCCCCAAGTTTTTTGCTTTTTATAGGACAGGAATGATTGTAACAGTTTCTTTTAAAAAATTAAAACTATATGCAGAGTCTTCTTGTTATGCAGGTGGAGAGCAGTAATACAGAGAGGGGGACAGTCCTGCAGCGGTACCCACCTCCCCCTGAATGGCATCTCACACACAATAGTAACGAGTTTGATCTCATGAATGTAAGTTTTCTACAGTCCTTCATCTCTACACAGTGTCTAACCCATTCACTTCCTTTTTGTTTTCATTCACTTGAGATTTCAGTTTGAATCTTAACATAAATTTTATAAAGACAATTCTGGCCTTTATGCAGTAAAATTTTACAAAGTGAATGACCTTTTTCCATATTGACAAGGTTTTATTTTTGTTTCCAAAAACATTAAAAAATCATGTTATTCCAGCATTTAAGTAAAAACTATTTTCCTTTTTTTCCCCCCCTTGGTGAATCAGCTTCATCCTATAGAAATTGCCCGCCAGGTGACTTTATTGGAGTTTGACCTTTATCGAGCTGTGCAGCCGTCAGAGTTGGTGGGTAGTGTGTGGATCAAAAAGGATAAGAACAAAACCTCACCCAACCTGCTTAAGATGATCCACCATTCTACAATGGTCAGTCAGTTTTGTATTTTTTTTGTGAAATGATTCTCAAATCTAACAAATCTTCAAATGAACTAAATCTTTTTTTCATGTTACAATAATCCAAAAACTATATATTTTGCTAAGATATGAAGGTTTTTCTTTTCATTGTTACTTTTTTTCTGACATAGTGTTTGTAACTTTTTGAAGTATCCATTAAATAGTTGTTCCAGTAGGCATTGATGTTAAAGAGGAATCAGAAAACTGATTGAAACAATTTCTTGATTATAATGGTTAGCAGCATGGAACATGGAATTGGGATACCAAGTTCAAGCTCTAGTTGAAGCAAGTTTGTGTTCACACTTCACATCCTTGGGAAAGGCATGAATCCATTCACTCTTTCCCCTGCTACCGACATGAATGAACTAGAAAGCATTGGTTAACAACCACTTTAGAAGATGTAGACGACTCTGAATATAAACCAGGAAGTAGAGCACTTTTATAGGCAACCGGCAATGCCCTGTGATGGGTGAAGAGCACAGTATGGCAATTAGAGTACCTGGTCATACACTGTCTCCTGGTCCATCATCACATGTATTGATAATGTCCTGCCTCTGGATTCAGATAGACAGAAGCAAGATAGTGAGCCTGATGCATGCAACTCTTCCTCACTCTCGACCAAATCAAGCACTTGTCCTAACTTTAGATGAAGTCATGATTAGCTTTGACCATTAAGGATAAACAGGTTGATGATAATGATGATAAATATAGCCATTATCTTCACATCTCCACATTATTTTTCAAGACTTTACATTTTGTTATTAAAATTGACGCCATCTTATGTGTTAGCTCTCAATAACATGATGCATTTGCTATCCCTAATAAAGCTCTCTTAAATACCTTCAGGATGTGGTTGACTTACTTTTATTGAACTTTATTGATATGATATTCACATATTTCTTAGTCGATGCCAATTGCATCAATTGGCCAGTAATTTATCACTCATAAAAGAAAGAAAAAATGTGTGACAATTTATAACCCATGTAATTTGTTGGTGTGCCAGAATATTTTATCATATTCATCTGTTCTTTGTAAATAGATCTTTGAGTGCTATGTTGAATATTATACTAATTATATTTAATATTATACTAATTTATGTTATTACATTTCAGTTCACTTTCTGGTTAGAAAAATGTATAATTGAGTCGGAAAACTTTGAAGAACGAGTAGCTGTGGTGTCTCGGATCATTGAAATCCTTCTCGTATTTCAAGAGCTGAACAATTTTAACGGTGTACTAGAAATCGTGAGTGCCCTTAATTCTGCTCCTGTGTACAGGTTGGAGCATACGTTTGAGGTAAGTGATAAGAATATTTCTCCTATTTATTGTTCTGATGGCAAATTTCATTAAAACGTCCATTGCTGAAGACTTTAAAGAGGAAGGTAAAAAATGTAGTACTATAACTTTCTTTATTATGATTTTTTTTCGTTGTGTAAAATAGAAATTATTTATCAGCTGCATTTACATAAATATCAAGCAAACTGAAAACGCACCAAGATATGATTGGTGGGCTTATGGCCATATTATTTTGAAACACTGGTTCTGTGCCAATCACCAAAGATAAGCAACGTTGAGCTCAGTCAGCACTTAGATCAGGGGTGGCCAACCTTTTGATTCTATGCGCCAATATTTTGTATGATTAATTTAAATGCGCCACACAAACATTCACTTCATTTCAGTACGTGTTGTAATATGGACCACGTCAGCATTTTTAACAAAATGAAATGGGATAAACACAAATCAGACATTTAGCACTTTCGCAAAGGACGTGCAATAAATATAAAATCACTGAAATGAATGAGTAGAAGGGGCTTAGTTTCTTTTCATCAAAAGGATGCAATGCGCCACTTGTAAGCATCCAATGCGCCACTTATGGCGCATGCGCCACAGGTTGGCCATCCTTGCCTTAGATGTAAACTTGCAGGTGATATAATGGATAATGGTTCAGAAGGAGAAATCAGAGTCTGAATCGCCCTTGAGAAATGTATGATTCTTCCTCCCAACTATAGATGAAGTAGTAGGACTTGCATCAGAAAATCATTATTATCTCCAAAAAATTCTAATAATCCCAAAATATGTTCTGGTTTTAAATAACCTTACAAAAGTTGATAAGCTGTATAAAAACAAATTGATCAAAATACAATCGATGAATGTTCATTGCATTCTAATTCTGATTCTTCTCTTTCATTTGTCATCAATTTGTTGCTACAGTTTGTAGTATAAATGTAAGGCATGGATTGCCACAAAAGAAATATCAAGTTGGCTGTATTCAATTTGATGACAATAAAACTGACTTGCTACAGGAAAAAGAATGCAAATATGTGTAAAAAGCGTATCAGCCTGGAGCCATGTTCACCAAATTTGTGTACACACACACACAATCCATACTAGCCTAAATATACAAATTATCCTTACCAAGAAGAACAATATTTTGCAATCAAAAATGCATACATATGCAAATAATTCATCATAAAAAGGCAAAGATTTACCAAAGAGGAGGATGGAAAAATAGGCATTAGTATCAAGTAGGAAAGAAAAGTTTGCATAATTCTTGAGATATGGTATCAGTTATCATTGTTGGCAGAGCAAAAATTCAGGTCCTTTAGTTGGTGAATCAGAAAAATGCAGTTTATAAAAAAAAATCTTCATTCATTTTTCTTGTTTACAACTTTATTTAATGATTGGTGGCTTACACTAGAAAACAATTTATCCTTACAAAAAATCTGACTTCATAAAATTTAACATTAAGACGAAACTGGCAACTATTTTTTATTTTTACTCACTATTTTGTTGTTAACTTAATTTTACCACAAAAAGTCTTTTTTGAAAACTGAAACATAGATTTCAGACATCATGTGTCATATGTTGTATTTCCTTTTTTCTTTTTCATTTCTTTTGTAAACACATAGATTTCACATTTATTTCCTAACACTAGTCAATTAAATGTTTTTAACATATTTTTGTTCAATCTTTTTCTCTTACAATGGTATAAATGTTGATAAAATTTAATTTTATTAACATCTGAAAGTCTTTTTCAATAGTGTTTCTTTGGATATGGTCACTCTGTAGTGATACCACTAAACCAAATGATTTCAGTTTTGTAAAAAAATTTCGATGCAGTTTCACGGTGTGAAGATGAAACCCAAAAAAATTGTTTTTACAGTTAAACCGCCCATCTCTAGTAGTGGTAGCTAAATTGTGTAGTTTTTTGTTAAAATTTCTATTTGTAGTTCTGTTCATTAAAACCATTATACTTTACAGGAAATCTGCAGCAATCAAGAATTTTTGTGACATTCACAAACCATGAGTGGTCTAGATAACCAAAATATGTCGCAGTAAGAATTAATGTGTGTAATTCAAAATTTTCAAGTGTAGTAGAACATCAAACTGTGTAGAATGCTACACAAAATGTGTAAGATAACCAGGTCTGCGTTCAGTTGTGTTTTAGCCTTCAATGGTTGTGATTTCTTCACTGCTTTCAACTGATCCATGTGACAGGAATTATTGGAACCAGCTCTAGCTTTTCTTTGAACATCTCATTTGTCAGACTATTAAAAGATAAATCACAAAGTTTGTGTTTTTGAATTTGATGACCATTTACTTCTTCTGTGTGTGTGTTTGTGTCAGTCAGTCTTTGAAAATTCTTAACATAGTCCTTGAAATGTCCTAGAATTTTTTTTTTACAGATGTGTGGAAACCCTGTAAACAAAATCTAATGTCAAAAATTGTTATTTTTACAACTTTGCTTTTCCTATTTTCAAAACAGCATCTTATCTTAATTACGTTATAGCAGTTCCTGTAAAATTTTAAATATTTTTAGAAATATCCTGTAGCCACTTTTTCTTTTGATGAGTGGAATTTATTCTCCTATAATATGAATTTGTAGTAACAAAAATGATAGATGCTGCACTATGTATAAAATCTCTGACATCTTCATTCCTCTCTTGTCTAACCATTTGGTTGTGTTATTCCAGGAAATCCCCAGTAAGCTAATCAAAGCATTTGATGAAGCAAAGGAGTTGAATTCTGACCACTTCAAAAAGTACATTGAAAAACTGCGATCTATCAATCCTCCATGTGTTCCCTTTCTTGGTGAGTTTCTCTCTTTGTAAAATCTTCTGTGCCAATTCTCTCTAGAAATCAAGTTCTATTGTTTGGTCTGTTTAATGGACTCAACCAATTTTAGTACAAAGCAACATTTATGGAGCACCAATTGCTGAATAATTTCAAATTTCTTAAAGGTGCTAAACTTGGTAGAATTAACTTTATTAGATAAGATGAGAAAGAAATTACAATTTGTCCCATCTTTTCTCTGGTTAGAGAAGAAAGAAATTTGTTTGTGCAAAACTGCTTGCTTGTTTGTAAATGTAACATGTGACTGTGCTTGTGCTTTGCATACAGGGATGTATCTGACCAATATTCTGCTAACTGAGGAAGGCAACCCAGATTTTTTGCCTAACCGACCAGAAGGCATTATTAATTTCAGCAAGAGGAGGAAAGTGGCCGAAATCACAAGTGAGATTCAACAGTACCAAAACCAGCCTTACTGTTTCAGGGTTTTGACCTCAATCAGAGTAAGTATACAAAAAATGCCCATTATCAGTGTCATTAATTTTGCAAATATTCTGTCTTGTCAAGTTAAACCTTAATGAAAAACACTTTTTTCTATTTGGCAGTCATGTAGCCAAATAAGCAGATGTGATATAAAACAGCTGACTACTTCATATAAAAGTTTTTCTTATTTTATGTAATAGATCTGCATTATTTTGATTGGCAAAAGAAAGTTTTATTCATAATAGAAAAAAAAAACAATTATTTTTTTCTCAAAGTAACCATTCCTTGGCAGATTGGGATAAGGTTGGAACTGGAAAGTGGCAAATGCCTACTGGGAAAAATCATTGATTTCATTTTGCATTTATCAACATTTGTAATATAAAAAGATTATAAAAATATCATAGATTATCTTAAACAAATTGCTTGCTAAGGAATTTGTTTACAGAGAAATCAGTTTATTCAGATGTTAACATGCTAAAGATTAGTTTTTTCTGTTATTAAATTTTGAAATATTTTTTTTTTTGTTACATCTTTTTTCAGATATACCATTCATTTAGCTTGTCAGGTATTAGTTTCAGCTTTTTTGTTTAGTATTAGCCTTGTGTTTTTTTTCTCCTTTGGCTCTAGGTCTTTAGTCATGAACCTTCCTTTCCTGCCAAATTGACCACATTTACCAATTTCTTATTCATGGAGTTAGCTTGAATATCACAACACATTTCTTTTCTCTAGAATGAAAATAATGTTTCTCTTAATTATTAAAAATTCTTTTAGTAATTCTTTTAATGCTACCATGTCTTTCCTTTTAAATTTTATTTTCAGGAGTTCTTTGTAAAACTCAATCCACTCGGTGACCTCAGTGAAAAAGACTTCAATGATTATTTATATAACAAGTCTTTGGATTTAGAACCTCGTGGAGAGAAACAACCCAAGAAATTTGTAAGGACATTTTATTTGTTGCATTTATCTTTACACTTTCTTTTATTAGTGCAAATTTATTTGATAAAGAAAAAACAATAAGCAAGTTTGGCCCCCTTCCTTTTATAATGGTTTCTGTCATAAGTGACAGTTGATATAGTAGCCGTTATGGTTTGGGCTGAAAACTTTTCAACCCCTCTCTTGTATGTACAACATTTTATCTGCTACAAAATGCGTTTAACCTTGTATTTTTATCATATCTATCATATTTGATGTCATAAAACTGTAGCAGACATATTGGGACATATTTTATTTCTTAAAGTGAGTGTTATATAAGAAATGTTCAGTGTTTGCCTTGAACTTGAGAAACATTCTGTTTTTAAGTAGGACTTGAGAAAGTGTTGGTGATTGTGATGACTTGTGACTTTAGATTTGAAATTATTTGAACCCATGAGTTGATAATTGTACATTGAACAACAACAAAAAAACATTTTTCCCTCCAAAATGACTAAAAAAAATTTTTTCTGTGTCTTATATCTGAAGTTAAGATATTTGGTCGGTTAATGTTTACTTAGACTTCTTTGTATTTAGCCTAACTGTATAATAATGAAATATGAAGTTGGGTAGAAGTGTCTTATATATCATCAGACATGGAAGTTTTTGTTGTTTTTTCTAAAGGTCAGTCTGGTTGTAGATTTCAACCCCAATACTGCTACTTTAATTGTTTTACATATTTTATTCATGAACAGATTGATTTTTTTGGAGTTGATTGCTTTTCTTTGAATCTTTTCGTTTGGGCAGTTATAATGTATTTCAATTAACAACATCAATCATTGGAGCTAATAGATAAAGAGGGTTCAGAGCAGGCGCTTTACATGACTCTTAATATTTATGGCAACTTTACTGGCATTAACTTTTGAACATTCTTTTCACTCTCCTAATCACAGTAAATTTAAACTGACAGCATACATTGCTTCTAAATGTATAATATGAATGGCAATCAAATTTATATATTGACATTTACAGATATTTTGACTGTCAGTTGTACAATCATTGTTACTTTAGAGTCTCTGTTTCCATAAACAAAATCATAATCATTATCATTCTAAATTTTCCATATTATGTAAATAAATTTATAAATTTGTCAAATTTCTGATTGTGATCAATATTCATATTTGATATTTTCTTATATTTAAAATAATGTTTTTACATATCAAGAATCAGCCATTAACTTGTACTCAATAGTCTTTACCCTTTGTTTTTTTATCACACTCTCCTATTTAGCCAAGGAAGACAGATTACTCACTGAAGTCTCCTGGCATCAAGCCCTTAGCCAATCGTCACAGTGCATCAACTCGTAATCCTTTCCAATTTGTACCATTCGGCCACACCCGTATCAATGAAGAAGAACCAGAAGCAATAGGTACGCTTCCTGCAACTCCAAATACTCCGTTAACCCCACCAGCTACAGATGTCTTCTCAAATTCATCAGGTGTCTCAGGTGAGAAATCTTTTACTTTTTCTTTCTTTTGACAATCACTTCATTAGATGTACATACACTCATCTCCATCACAAGGACCAGCAAAAAACTTCTACATCAATTTTTGATTCTTTCTCTCCGTACCTTTTTGCAGTTTCTGCATCAGATATCTGCTCCCAAAAGAATTCTCACCTGATTTTGTTTCTTGTTGACATCGAGGTCTGTTTATAAAGTTATGTCTTTAGTTGATTGTAGTTCTTTTCTGGTGTCAGTTTTTCATTTTGAAATTGTTTGGGTCTGGATAGCTGCAGACAACAGGATCAGGAATACATGGAAAATGTGAACGGGTGCCAATAATGGGATGCTTAATTGTTTATTTCGTTTTAATATACAAACAAAAGATTGTCATTGCTCACATTAAATGTTCTTTATGTTAGCAAATAATTTTATCCCTCAAAAATATATGAAAATAATTTTTCTCTGAAAAGGTGAACAAGAATTTCTGCTCCTATATAGACAGTACGCAATGAAGCAAAAAGTTTTATTGCCAGGAAGAATTAAATTTGCTTAGTTGATTTTTGTTCATACAAAGTGAAATTATCTTTCAAAATAAAGTGTAAAAAAATTAGACACAGCTGCCTATTGTGTAATAATATGTAGTTCCACTCTTTGCCTGAATAAGACCAGTTACATAATGTGGCACGGAATCTACAGGATTCTGAAGTCATTGCAACAATCTTTCAAACTACTTATTATGCCATTTGGCTATGGGTTGGATTTATAAAACAAAACCATCAATAATTTTGATTCACTTTTATATATAGTGACACGACCAATATGTAAAGCCTATCTAGCAATTAAATGGATGCCAAAATTTCCATCTTACATTTGAATGAATATAATGAAATAATATATTGAATAATGCAAGAAAGTCAAGGTCATTCACCAGAAATGACATTGACCAGAGCAACAGTAGTTCTTAAAAATGCAATTTAATTTTAATTGTAGTCAGGGAGAAAGGGATTGTCTGTGGTCAGGAATCAATGCAAATATTATTGACAACATTATTATAACAGCGTTTTTGGCTGTTGTGTCCTCTTTCAAGGAAATTTGAACTCTATTTAATCTACAAGGGTAGTGTAGTATCATATGCAAATAAGAATGACAGCATAAATAGAGAGCAGAGAATGAACAAGACCCGTTTAACAAACATGTTTGCTAAACATAATGTGGAGAACTGTACTATGATTGATACTATTCAGAGAGAAATGCACATCATAACAATGGTGTCGCCGATAGGATCCTTGAATGCGCTGGAAGATCCCAAACACAAAGAGACATGGATCAGAACTTTTGTGGCATTTGTAAGAGTAAAACAATTGAGAGATACCAAGATCGAAGGAGGAGAAAACGAGATAACAGATTTATTTCTTGCTACTGTTGGGTGTGAAGCGGTGAAGAAATTTTCGACAATGTGTTACCCGAGCAAATAAGAACAAATGACATTTGAAGAAATTGTCAAAGTTATAAAAGAAGAACATAAGACCAAAGAAAAGATTGGTCGTGGCTGAAAGAACCAAGTTTTTAGAGACAAGCACCAAATGAGTCCATTGTACTTACATAGATTAAAAGAACGTGCTAAGTATTGTGAGTTTGAAAAGTTGGGAACTCAGGAAATGACCATAGAAGATGAGTTAATTCTTCTCAGAATAATTGAAGGTTTCCAAGACCAGAACCAGAAACGAAAAATACTGGAAGCTTTACAAAGTTGTAACATGAGTTTGGAGGCTAGCATCGAATTTTTAAAACATTTAGAGTTGATTAAAGAATTTAATCAACTAAAAGAATAATTCGAGGCATACAGGACAAGCATGACCAAACCTATAATTAAATGTAGGTACTGTGGAAAAAATCACGAGGGAGACAAGTATAAATGTCCCACATTAGGAAAAGTATGGTCAAATTGTGAAAAAATAGACCATTTTCAGAATGTATGCAAATACGAAAAGAAAATAGGAAGAGTACAAAAAATACAAACCCCCTCTGAAGAAGAGGCTGAAATATTTACAGTGAATACGCAAAAAAAGAAGGAGAGAAAAAATAAGGATAAATGGCCAAATATTTAACATGCAATTTGATTCAGTCAGTGAACTCATGCTTATACCAAAACGTTTTGGGGTCAAATTCAGACAGCCTAAATTTTAAAAAAGCAACATCCATTTAAAGCAATTTGATGGAACAACTATAAAAATAATGGTTACGTTTCAAAGCAATTTTGAAATGGATACAAATTTTGAAATAATTCCTATTAACAGTGGTAGAATGCAAAAAAGATCACAGATTACTAGGACTTAATGTGTTAAAAGTGGATACGGCAAGATTAATCAATTCTATGGAAGCACAAGAAAATGAAATTGGAGTGTTAAAAGGCTATAAAGCAAGTATTCGACTAAAAGAGAATTATTGCCCCCCAAAAATATATAGAGTCGAGAAAAGTTCCAATTCATATCCTACCTTTGGTGGTGGCCAAGTTAAACAAAATGATACAACAAGGCATACTAGAAAGAGTGACTGAAGGTGGGTAGCAACTGGGCATCACCAAGAGTAGCGATAAAGAAACCTGACAGAGATTTAAGGATTTGTGGTGATTACAAAATAGGGGTAAATCACCAGATATGTTCAGACTCTTTTCCATTACCAAATATCAAAACTGTGAGCCACAAGTTAGTGAAAATGGAATACTTTGCAAAAATTGATTCCAAGGCAGCATACAACCAAATAGAAACTGATGAAAAATTCAAGGAAGTAACTACGATAAACACCCCTATAGGCGGGCTAAGATGGGCGTGTCTACCGTTTGGGGTAAAGATGTCGAGTCATATTTTTCAGAAAGCGATTGAAAGAGTCTTATTAGGAAAAATAAAAAATATGATAATTTACCAGGATGATATATGTGTAGGGGCAAGAACGAGAGAAGAATTGAAATATAAAACAGAGCAAATTTTAAGGAGGTTGAACAAGGCAGGCATGGCTATAAACAAAGCCAAATGTAGTTTTGACTGCAACAAGATATATTTAGGATATCAAATATTGAAAGAAGGCATATCACCTGACAAGAGATTAACAAAGAAAATAACAGAAATAGCTCCTCCAACAAATAAAAAGGAGTTAGAATCCTTTTTGGGGCTGATAAATTTCTATAGTAAATACATTCCAAGATACAGTGACATAATAGAGCCATTTGCAAAATTACCCAAGAAAAATAATGAATTTAACTGGACACAAGAGCAAACTATCGCTTTTGAAACAGTAAAGAAAATACTGAGGAACAAACCAATAATAAGAGTTTTTGATCCACAAAAAGAAGTAACATTAACCACAGACACGAGTGAAAAGGTGATTGCTGCTGTCATATCGCAAGATGAACACCCAATCATGTGCATATCGAGAAGGTTAATGCCAGCTGAGATTAACTACTTGAATATTGAAAAAGAAGCATTGGCGATTATATGGAGCATGGAAATGGCACAAAATCTTTTGATAGGAAAGAAATTCTTATTAAGACCAGACCACAAACCATTGGAATTCATATTTAACCCGATGAAAGAATTGCCAAAAGTAACATCATCAAGGATTTTGAGATGGGCGATAAAGATCATGGCATTCAATTTTCACATAATATATGTGAAAGAGAACACTATCCCTCACATTATCAAGATTGCATTTCAAGAATGAAGCTGAAGAAAAACAGGAAAAGGCGGAAGACAAAATAATACACTGGGTTGAAACAGACGTTCTTCCTCTAAATAGACTCAAAATAGAGACAGAGCAAGACCCAATATTAAGCAAAATAGTGGAGAGAATAAGAAATAATGTATGGAGCAATTGTTTGATGGCAAAGTGGCCGTTTAAAGAAACGAAGCACAAACTGACGGTAGAAAATGGCATAATATGCAATGGAGATATAATTGTAGCACCACAAACACTGAGAAGGGACATATTAAAAGGAGTGCATGATGACATGCATTGTGGCATAATAGTGACACAAAAAAGACTAAAGTTGCAAGCTTGGTGGCCAGGGTGTTCAAAAGATGTGGCGGAGTAGATTAAGAGATGCCCAAAGTATGCGGAAATAAAAAATTTTATGCAAATAAAAATTCCCTCATGGCCCAAGGAAGCAGAGCCATGGGTTAGGGTCCACATGGATCACGCACATATCAAGGATAGGGGATTTTTCTTAGTATTAGTGGATTCGTATTCAGGATGGCCAGAGGTTGTCAGAGTAAAAGACAGAAAAGCCACCACAATAAAGCAAGTACTAAGAATGATATTCCCAAGGAATGGAGTACCCCAGACAATAGACAATGCACCTGAATTTTGCGATGAGAATTTATGTGCGTGGTTGAAATAGATAGGATGTATGCCATACAAGACACCACCGTATCTACAATCCAATGGCATTGCGGAAAGAATGGTACAAACGGTGAAAATGGGGTTAAAAGCATTCTCACCACTTAATGAAAGCCTAGAAGCGTATTTACCGAAAATGCTTCTCAGTTATAGATCCATTCCACATGCAGAAAGAAAGCTGAGCCCTTTGGCATTGATAGGTAGACATATCAGAGCCCGCATAACTATGTCCTTTTCAATGAAAGAAAAGGTATGGTATAGAAAGAATAAAGTGGCTGAGCCTGAACAAGCAAATTTCCTGAAACAAAAGGGACACAACACGGCTATACTAGAGAAAAAGTGACAAAATACACTGGCACATGCGGATCAATGCAGAAAGGAAATGGAAGATCAAGAGCAAGAAGAGACAGAAAATCACAAAAATGAAGCAGAGCAGGAAATGGAAGAAAGTGAGAGTGAAAAGACGGACGAGAGTGAAGAAGAAAACGAAGAAAGACCAAGCTCACCATTAAGAGAAAGAAAAGAAAAAAGAGGAAGGAGGAGAGCACAGTACGAGAGTAATCAGAAATAGTAGTAGAAACAATGGTGTCTGGCCTTTTCGGTTCGGGGAGGTGTAGTATCATATGCAAATGAGAATGACAGCATAAATAGAGAGCAGAGGGTGAACAAGGCATTGGTCAACGAAACCGTTTGCTATGTGTGATACTACTCGGAGAGAAGTACATATCATAACGGGTAGATTGTTCCCATTTTGCTGTCTATGTCTCAGGATATCTTGTCTTGTTCTTAGTAATGATCAGTTATTGCTCACCCTGCTGCCATCAGTCTAAGCCTGTCCTACTCAGCCCATGGATTGAACTCAATTAACAAATTCATAAAATGTTGCTTTAATCCATTAGTCTATTGTCTTGTGTCACATATTTTTAATGGTATGATTTTAGAAGCTCTTAAACGTTTTTTGTTGCATAATGTCAAAATGGATTAAATTTTCATGAAGCAGATGGCTATGAATAACACAAAAAATACATTTTTGTTTTTTCTTTGCAGGAAATTTCAGCTCCGCATTCAGTGCTCTCACCTTAACCTCTCCTCAGGAGGAGGATGTACCAACCTTATCGCCTCCACCCTTGCCCCCTCGCCAAAGAGATAGAGACTCTTTATCGTGTAGCCTGGACTCTGTGCCTCCCATGCCAAGCTCACAGACACCCCTTGAGCCTCCTTCTCTACCTCCCAGGGACAACCGTGATAGCATCCCCCCACCCGTCCCTCCCCGACGGGACATTGCTTATGGGTCATTAACACGTGCACAAAGCATGTCTTTGTCACGCCCGCCCACCCATACCCCATTTAGTTCCACTCTCCCCAGGCGAAACTCTGAAAGGAACTATCCAACACCAACAGACTTCAATGTCAACGGGGACAACACAATTCCAGAACTGCCTCCCAAGACCTACAAACACATTCACACCTGGCAGCAGATCAGCTCCAACTGATGCTTGAGTTGTATGGATTATTTTGGGGTTTTTTCTTTCTTCGTCCCCCTCCCTTTTTTTTTTTTTTTTTTTTCTGTTAAAATCTCCCTCTGTTGATGAAAGTTTTGAAAAAAAAGACACTGGACAACAAGAGGAGATAAAACATTCTTTTTGGAGTTGGGGTGGGGATGATGACAAAACAAACTGTCATTCATACAAAAGAGAAAAAAATGCTAAAAGTGACAAAAATATTAAAACGGTGGATTATTAAGGATGATTTTTTAAAAATAAAATATCAGAAAGAGAAGGAATTTAAAGAAAAATAATTAAGAAATTGGAAACCATGAGAAAGAATGAAGACTGGAAAACCTGCCTTGTCACACCCAACTGTAAAAGTGAGACAGGCCACTACTACTACTACTGCTGCTTCCCATCTTGTTGAGGTGCTTATTTTGTGGAGTAGGCAGCACCTTTTTCAGCCACTCCTGCTTGCTTTAGTCTAGCTAATGCCAGCACCACAACTACTACTGCCGATGCTGCTGCTGCTGCTGTATGAAAAGAAGAAAAAATGGAAATGATAAAGAGGCAGCCAAGCAGCTCTGTCTGCTGCAGACTCTTTTCTGTCTTTTATTTGCAGGGGCAAATGAAAGGCAAAATAAAATGTGAGGATGATAATTAAAAAAAGAAAACATTTTAGACATGAATGGAGAGATTAATAAATAAATAAAGTAAGAAAATAAAAAAACAGACGATTAAACATTAAAGAAAATGTTAAAAACAGTCTCACCATTTCATCTAAACAGACACTTGGGAGCAAAAAAAATTTTTTTTTCTTTCCAGGGGGAAAAAAATCATTGCAAAAAAAAAAGTAAAACAAATATCAAAACAAGAAAATATCACAACCACCACCACCACCGCCGCTGCCGCCGAAAACTAAACAGTTATTGGTGTGTGGGGATCGGCTAACAGAAGGGATTTGAAGAAGGAAAACAAAAATAATGAAATAATTTTAATTTTATTTTAATTTTTTTAAGATGGGACTGGGATCCTCTTCCTGCTCTCTCTTTGCTTCTCACATCTACTTCCCAAATGAAAAATTGGATAATAATGGGTGTGATCAGTCCCCATCTCATCCTACCTGAATTCCCCTCCCTACTTCCTCTTGTGTACACTGGCACGATTTTCTTTTCTTTTTTTTTTCCCCTGTTGTGAAAATTAATTTGTGAAGACTCATGGGATTAAAAGAAATATTAGCTGGCTGCGGCTGGTGGGTGGTGGGTTCTACTGTTGATTCTGGGTGTTCTGTTCAAAGCTGCTATAACAACTAAAAGTTAAAAGGAAGAAAAAAGAAATACATTTAAAAAGAAAAGGCAAAAACGTTAAACAATGGACATCCCAGCAATTAACTTTTATTTTTATTTATTTTTTCTTTTTAAATTCTTGTTTCATTTCTTAATTTTCTCATTTCAACTGGGGAGTGAAAATGAGATATGTTTTGTTAATTTTTTTGTTTTCAGTCATCAGCTGGTAAATGGTATGTTAAAATAGAAAAGAAGAAAATCCCAAATGCGCCCTTCTCCCAGCAAACCATCCAATTAAAACAGTGCTTAATTTCTTGCAGCAGCCCTTACAATGATCAATATACATTCTGTTTGTTTGTGTGCGTATCCGCGCGCACACACACACACACACACACACACACTACAAAAATAATACAAATGTCAACTTTAGCTTCACAAAAAAGCGAATGTAGTTTTTTTGCTCCACTCCCCCCCTTATCATGTGTATCCCTCTCTTTTCAGATGGAGTATTAAACACACAGACACTTATAATGGTTCTGTAATTTACAATAATTTCATTAGTTATTTTTTGAAATCTGTATCATACTGTGAATATGCCTTATTTAAAACTATTTAGTATTAATAGTCTTTTTGATGTTGTAAAAAAAGCAAATTTAAGAAAACACATGAACAGCCTTTTAAAGAGCAGAAAATATATTTAAAAAAAATCTACTGATGTCTTTATTAATAGTAAAAACAAGTTGATATCAAACCTGCTAAGTTTGGACATGTGACCACTTTGTCATAACTCCTAGATGGGGAAAGCACAAAAACAGTTTATTGACAATTTTCAAACTGTTCATCTCGCATGAAAATTTGTCTGTGTTTTTGTTCTTTTCCTTTTTTTTCTTTTTGTATTTGTTATCAGAAAGATTATCAATGCTGTCAAGAATTTTGAATAAGATGTATTGGCAGTTACAAAAAGGAAAAGAAAGCAGCTAATCATTAAAAAAAAATCATTTAATTTATTTATCTTTTTGGGAGGGGGGATAGATATCAAAGCAAGCCCAGTATCTCTAAGATTCTGCATCTTTCTTTGCAAAGATTAAAAGAAAAAAAATTGTCTTCTTCCTACTTTTTTCAGTTATCATTTACAGCTGCAGTTTTCTGTTGATGTGCTGTGCAGGCTTAAACCGGTGCCAATGCCCTTGGCCTCAGATCACGAGACCATTGCACAAAAAAAAAGCCTTAGGCTGCTGCTGCTGTTCCATTTCCTCTAAAGTGAAACAATTTACCAGTTATCTCCCCCTTTACTTGTCCCACTGTACAAATTCCCCAACCTTCCTGTCATTACATGACAGTTTCAACTCTCAACAACACCCATTTTCAGCTGACTCTTCATTTACTTGACTTCTGTTCCAATTGTCCTGATAATTACTCATTGACTGATTAGTTTTCTGACTTCTTTTGCACTTGGAAAGTTGGTAAAGGATCTCTCCCTCCCTGCATCCCCCTCCCTATTCTGGTTTACATCTTTCTTTCTTGAGCCTAGGTTTTTTTCTCTCTCTTTTCCAAGCATCAGCTGCCAGTAAGCCTGTGTGCATTTGCTTTTTATGACAAGAATTTGGGTAGAGAAGATAGTAAGATGCAATGTTTATCAATGCAAAAAGAAAATGAAATTTAAAAAAATAACCCTTATATCTTTTATTTTCAAATAAAAAAGAAATCTTTGAAAAATGTTTTTTTTTTGTAGTCACTATCTTCACATCTGTTGCCTTATGTAGTAAAAAGTCATGCATATAACACGCAATGGGGGCACCTCGACGTGGTGTAATGGTTAGAAAGCTTGTCTTGCTAGATCAATTACGACTGAGTAGTGAGTTTGATCCTCACTGGGTGCCCCATACTTTCGGCCTTGTGCCACATCTAAGCCGGGCTTAGAAAATCGCTATAACACGCAACGGACTAGAGGAAATTTCTCTTATGATGCTCAGTAGTTAGAGCATTAGATAGGAAACTGCAAGGCTCAAGTCCTAGTGTCAAGTAGGTGATACTCAATTCTAATTCAGGAGAAGGAAAAAAATAAGTTCAAATTGGAGCTAAAAAAAGTTTTTCAGTGGTGTATTTTGTACTAGTAAAATCTGTGATACTCAGATGGTATGGGTGTAAAAAGAAATTGTTTCATGTGACTGAAATTTCATTAAATTCTTTCAGAAAAGAGTAATTAAATCAGTGTGGAGAGTAGAATTGAGCTGTACAGAATTTGGACTTTGCTTTGTGTTTATTTTAATTTGCTGCTCTTTAGAACCATTTGAAAATCTGAAAAAGGAAAGATGAGTATATCCTTTGGCTGTGTTAGTTGTCTGTCACTTATGACCAGATATCGTGCTTCCGTTTTGTTTTGTGATAATTACAAGTGAGGCTACTTTGAAGATTTCATGAGACAGTTTGATGTTTTGAACAAGTTGTCAGCTTCCAAGCCGTCAACAGCAGTTTTGCTAAGGAAGTCAAAACATGAAGGCCTTTGAAGCTGAAGCCGCAACAGTAAAGCAAACAAGAGAGGAGACCCTGTGTCCATGAATGCATGTTGTATTGGTATGATTGTTTTGGATCATTTACAGTGAACTTTGACACGTCGGATCTTATATATACTCTTCACTGAAAATGTGCCTGTCTGGTTGATAATAAAGCTGAGGTTCACTCTGATGTGTGTGTGTGTGCGTGTGCGTGTGTGTGTCTGTACAGTTCAGAGTTATTGTCCATTTTGCCTTCCTGGTGGCTTGGTTTCTTGTCCTTTTTCTCTGACTTGCTGATGCTTAGATGATGGGGATAGACAGTATGGCTCAACTGTAGTATAGAGATCCGACTCTGACTTAAAAGTTTTTGAGCCACTTTCTCTCTTTCCATTCTTTTTTGCTGACTCTGTTTTTTCTCTTGTAATCATTTCCTTTAAAATATCAAGAAAAGTGAGCTTTTCTGCATTGCTCCATAATGTGTCTCTTTGAAATATTTCCAAAAATAGAACTGAGCTTCATTGTGATTTGAACTCAACTGGATGAACTGGTGATTGGGTTTGTTTTCTTCTGAGAATGACATTAGGAAAAAAAATTCCTCTAAGAGAAAAATGTAAGTTTGGTGAAGAGACCATTTCTTTCTTTCTTTATTTTTTCTGGGAGCTGAAGACTTTAAAAATGTATGATTTGGTGAGGAGAATTTTTTTTTCTGTTAATTTTTTATTTTGCAAGATGCTTCCTTAATTAAAAACATACTTATACTTTTTTGTTGAAATTTAGTTCTGAAAATTTCCATCACTTCTACTTGTCCCTATCAATTGTGGGACCAGTAGTAGTAATAGTAGCAGTAGAATTACAATAGAGGGTCAGGCTTACTAAAATAATGATTAAAACTCTCAAACATAGATGTTTGCATTTATGGGCCTGATACTGGTCACAAAATTGGGGGAAACGATAACCAGTTGGATATTGAGCCACTGCTTGTGGGTCTATAATATAACTGACCAGAAAATGGTGCCTTGTCCCTCAAGGCCAACATGGAGTCCTGCCTGCCTTAGTGGTAGATGTCTATTTATTGGTGACAGTGTTCAAGCCTTTCCATATATGTATGTCAGTTTCTTTAATTCCTTATGCTATCTCCCACCCTTTCTCTTCTTGATTTTTTTGTTCGACTTCCCCTTATAATTTTTTTTCTTCTTCTCATCTTCACTTGTTGCACAAGTATCCTGCCCTCTCAAGTACTCCCTGCATCTTGTACAGGTCTCCCACCCTCTTGAGTGCTCCTTACATCTCGCACAAGTCACTCACTTGAGTGCCCTCCTGCATCTCGCACAAGTCTCCCAACCTCTCAAGTGCCCCCCCCACTTGCATCTTGCACAAATCTCCCAATCTCTTGTATTTCGCACAAGTCTCCCAACTTATTGAGTTCCCTCTTGCATCTCGCACAAGTTTCATACCCTCTTGAGTCCCCCCCCCCTGTATCTCGCACAAATCTCCTATCCTCTCATCTTATATTTTTCTCTTATGCTTCTTTGCGTCATCTATCAGTGTATAGGCCATTCTTCTTATCCCTTTTAAGGATTGCAATGATGGGTCGAAATATTAAAGATTTTAAATAAAAAGAGTAGAGTTTCTTCCTCTCCCTCTCACACACACACATATGTGCATAGATACACTTTCTCCTTCTTTCATTGAATGGGCAAAAAAAGGAAAAAGACATTTAAAATACAAATTGTATATCTTTCTGACCCCCCACCCCCCCAGACTGCGCCACTTCCTCTCCTTTCTTCCCGGCTACATTCCCATTTTGAAAGTGAGATCGTCCCACAATTCAAACAACATCTCCGAAAGATGACAAAGGCCCACATTCCCACTTCCACTTTTGATTAATGGTTCAAATTTGCAAACCACTTGGCAGATGATTCTCTCCCAAGATTTGCAGACATTTTTTTTCATGTAAATATCTGATGTGAGACACTTTGTGTCCATTTTACTTTTTCCACCATCAAGAGAGAAATATAACCAACCATGTTGCAGTGTGTCTCAATCTCCCCATTATTTTCTTCCAGTGTACACACATTTTCAACACACTCCAAACAGTAAGTGGCTGCTGCTGGTTCGACCGATTACCCTGGCCTCTCTCTCTTTTTTTTCCCTGAAGTTGTTGTTGACCAACATAATCCCAGAAGTTTGGGGGGGATATTTTTTTGCATCCTGTGGCATCTGCGCTCTTTTTCCATTCAGGAGAAAACAGACTGGCTTTCATTGTCTTCTTGTACAAAATGAAGGAAAAAAAACCTAAAAATAAAATTTGTTGGTCAATGCTGCAAGATACTGGCTTAAAGGTCTTTGAGTTGAATATTCAGACAAATAAATTATCAACTAATAATTATTATTATTATTATTATTATTATTATTATTTTAATGTGTGAATCAACAGATATAAAAGACCATCTTGAATTAGTACAAAAGTATTTTATTATCTCTTATATTACAAAGGATTTTGGACAAAACTCTATAGAAAAATAATGAAATTTTGGAAATGATTCTTTTGGCTGATTTGTAAAAATAAAATGAAAATCCAAATGTCTTTTATACAAACTAATATTTACATGTTAATTTTTTAATATTTTTTTTTTGGTTTTAGTTTCTCCAAATTCCCTTGCATGAAGTTAAATGATTATAACATAAAATCTACTGCTGCCTTCAAATATCAAAAGTAAATCTTTCGTGGGTGGGTACAATGGTTTTTTGGTAAAAGTATTTGGCGTTCCAAACAATTAGTTCAATTTCAGACCTCAGAGGAGCAGCTATCTTTACTTTTCACATCCCATTTTACTACCATTTGAAATCAGTCAATAGTAAAATAAAAGCCTCAGTAATCCACCTGCGGTTGCTTGGATTTCAGTTTAGTTTACATCCAGAAGGTTTTGCAGTGAGCTGGAAAATGTACCCTACTTTTTTTTCTTTTTTTTATTTATTTAGTCATTAGAGGTATCATTTTCAGGCTGATAGTACTTTCCTATTTCCAGATGAGACCCCGACTGCATTTTCCCTTTACATATATATATTCTTTCTCTCTCTCTATATATATATATTACATATACTTTTTTAAAAATTTATTCTTTTGTTTCTAAAGTAATAATAATAATGTTGCACTGTTTACTCTGAGATCCAGTGTAAAATATATGTGTCTATGCATGTATGTTTCTACGTGCATACCTCTGATGGTTGTTCCTTGTCATGGTGGAAGGGCTTGCATGGTCCAATGATTCTGAGAGCAAAGCTGTTGAGAATTCTAAACTCCTGGTGGCAAAGTTGAAGATGAAAACCCAGGCTATGCACAACCAACCCCAAAGAACCCAATGGTGGAACAAGCAGATGATGATTACAACAGATCTCAATGGTTGAACCAGTGGATGAAAAGGGTTAAACATGACAGATATGCTACAAAAGGTGCCAATGAAAATTTTAACAAGTCATCAGCAGTCTGTTGCAGTTTCATAACTGGATTCAGTATGCCTCATTCTATATGTGCCGCAGAGGAAGGTCATGAAATAAAGTGTGTAGGTCACTTCATGGCAAGTTGAGTTCCACCTTAAACAAATTCACACCATTGGCACTTATTTCTACTCTGATTTTCTTTCACCTCCAACCAGCTCTTGCAAGCCAAATGGTGATAGGAATGGATGATGGGAGCAGGTTTTGGTGAAACTGGAAGCGTCTAGTCCTGAATCTGTACGTTGGCGGTGAATTTAGGCATCAATGTTATCATCAGAAAGAAAGCGATCAACATAATAGAAGAAATTAAATTCTTGGATGCAAGATGAATACAATGACGATAATGATATATATATATATATATAAACATTATTTTAGTAGGAGTTTGAGTTATGCCTGTTTTTCTATTATTTTCTTAAACAGTGAAATTAATAGCTGAGATCAAGAAGTTTGGCTAAAGATAGAAACTCAAACATGTAACCCCCCCCCCCCCGTCACTAAAACTAATGTATACTTATAGGGGAAGATTTTTCAACATTGAAGAAAGGGTGTTTAAATATAGACAGTGTGGACATAGGAATCTATACTGCATGGTGACTTGGTTGCACCACATTTGCAACATGAAGATGGTCATTGTCATGAAGTAAAATCATTTTTTTGTATCAATGCTTCATACATACAAGTCTTAACATTGTACTGTAAAGAGTTTATCCAGATTCCAATAATCAAGAATTCCCTTTGAATTGTCCTGAAAGGAAAGAACTCCAAATTGATTCTGTTTTAATGATTTACATTCGGACTATTGTCCTCATATTTGTTGTTATCACAACATTTCAGCTGTTGTACCGTCCGGCCTTCATCAGATCTATCTACTGAACCAAGTAAGCTTCAGGGAATTTTGAACTGAACCTTTTATTTAATCTATTGAGGAGAGATTGTTTTCATTCTTCAGTCCATGTCTAGGGATATCTCATCTTGTTCTTGTTTAGTACTGCTCAGTTATTGCTAGCCTTGTTTCCACTGAGTCTGTACTACCCAGCCCAGAGATTGAACTCACAATTACTGATTCTGTTTGTTAATATGTTGAAGGCTATCAATCTAGTTACAATTTTTTTCTTTTGGATTTCTATAATAAATCCTTTTGTTTTGTTTTTTATAACCAGTGATTATCTTGTCTAAAACTAATATATTTCTGTATCAAGAACGAAAAAGAAAAATGTTTATTTCCTCTCTTCATTCTGAATTTTTCCCAAGGCTTGTAAATGACATACTACAGATAATCAATTGTGCAATTAATAATGAGCTGGGTAAGGTTCAGACACTTCTCAGATTTTTCAAACACTTAGCAAAAGATGGTCTTAGAAGCTTTTGTATCATTATAGTATTTGGAAGATTGAACATTAAGAAGAAACTTTTGTTAGAAACAAAGAAAAGAGTACTGAACTATTATGTAATATCTGTTCTTATATATGGCAGTGAAAGTGAGACAATCTCATCACAGATGAAGAAGAGACTTGAAGCAACTGAAATGTAGTTCTACAGGAGGTTGAGACTACCATAGACTGAACATATATGATGAAGTTTTAGAGAAAATGGAAACAAAAGACACGTTTACTTAGAATCAGAAAGAGTTGTATTTTCTAGGGCCCATAATGAGGAAAGAGGGCTTGGAAAATTTGATACCTACAGGACATTAATGGCAAGATGGACAGAAGAAAGTAGCAAGTAACCTGCCTAACAAGCTTGTGTAAATGGTTGGCAGAACAAATCAGCAGAGATAGTGAAAAGACAAAATTTGCTAAGTTCTACAAAAGATAGGAAATTGTGGAGAGCCATGATTATCTACGTCAGGAAGGGACATGGCACATAGAAGAAGAATGTTTGCCCCAAAATGAATAGAAGCATAGTGGATAATAAAAGAACAGGAATTAAAAATACAAGATAATAATTGACATTGTATTTAAATTTTTGATATTTTTCCATGTCAAGAAAGAAAAGAAAATTTTTAAATGTTGAACAATATTCATTGTTTTATGTTCTCTCATGATTCTGAATTTTTCCCAAGGCTTGTTAGAGCGTTGTTCAAAAAGTTCTAAACCTCACCCAGAAGGAATTGGAGAAACAAGACAGTTTTTCACTATTTTTTTAATATAGTCCCCCTTGACATCAATGCACTTGGTTGAACAATGCTTAAGCATTGCAATCTCATCATGGAAGAAGGTGATGTCCTGGTCCTCCAAAAAAAACTTCCACAGTACATGATGTCATTGTTTCCCTATATGGCAACCATGCAGGTATGATTTGAGTTTAGGAAACAGGAAGGAGTCAGCTGAGTAAGAGGGATGGGGTAGCAATTCCAAGTGACAGTTGGCTGTTTCTGCTACTGCAGCTTGAGCAGTGTGAATAGGCATGTTATCCTGCAGCAAGAGCACACTTGCTATTAGCTTCCTTCTGTGTTTCGACTTGATTGCTTCCTTCAGTTGTCTCTAATTCTGATTCATAGTACTGCCCATTAATAGTTTTCCCCTTTCCCAGGTCATCTATTCTGATGCCTTCAGAGTTCAAGAAAACAGAAGCCATCACCTTGCCAACAGGTGCTGTCTGCTTGAACTTCTTCAGAGGTGGAGAACCAGAATGTTTCCAGTTTGCTTTGATTCAGATTTGAAGTGGTGAGCCCAGGTCTCATCTTGAGTTACTAATCTGTGGTGGAAATTCTCAGGGTCAGCCTGGAATTGAGTCAGAAATGGTCTGGAAATGTCAACCCTTTTCAGCTTCTGTTCTGGTGTCAGCATTCTTGGGACTCATTTTGCAGACAGCTTGATCATTCCCAAGATCTCAATTAAAACAGTATGGACCAAACCAGAACTAATGCCTATGGACTTAGTTATCTGCTGGACAGTAAAACATCTGTCATCTCAAACCATACAGTAAATGGAATCAATTTGTTCATCAGTGGTTGAGGTTTTTGGACAGCCTGACCAAGGGTCATCTTCTGTACTGTCCCTGCTCTGCTTGAATTCTGCAACCTACTTTACAGTTGTATAGGAAGGAGTGTCCTCAACAGGTGTCTGTCCCATGTCCTCATGGATTTCCTTGGGTGTCATATCTTTCTTTTGCAGATACTTTATTACTCCTCGGGCCTCTGTTTTTTTCCATTTTTAGATTTGTTGCACACCTCTCACCTTTGTATGGGTCTCAACCGCACAGAAATTAAGACAAATCTGAATTAGTTTTATAGTTTTATAATAAGTGGTACTGTGTTGTGACAACAAATGTTCAGCAATAGCTCAACTTTCTGGGTGAGGATTAGAACTTTTTGAATGACCCTCATAAATAGCATATTACAGATAATCTTTATTTACACTATCTACATGTGGACGATTGTCCTCATCTTGGTTATCATAATCACAGCATTTCCAGGTAACCCACAGTGAATTCTGAACTGTACCCTTTATTTAATCTACCGATGTAGAGTGTTCTTTTTTCACATGAGAAGTGGAACAAAAAGAGACTACCACCATAGATTAAATAAACGGTTCAGATCAGAATTCACTGTAGGTTACCTGGATCAATACACCTGATAAAGGCTGGAGGGCACATAGGGTGAAATATTGCGATAACATCAGCAAAGTAAATAGCATAAATATTGATAGCTCCTCATCTCCCAAATTATAGATGACCAATTGTGCAATCAATAAGGAGCTGAATAAGGTTTAGACATTTCTCAGATTTCCCAAATTTTAGCAAAAGATGGTGTTGGGAACATTTGTATCATTCTAATATTTGAAAGTTTGAACATTTCCATAACAAAGAATATATATCCAGATGTGATGAGAACAAGAATAATGTAAATACTAATGTTCACAGCATTAATTCAAAAGAGGGCTCAATACCAAGAGTAGAGCAATAATTATTTATTATAGATTTTTACATGTGAAGAAAAAGATACAAAGATAATCCACAACAACGAACAGTGGATAAAAAATTTGGATGAAGACTTTGACATATCTATGGGATCACTGGACTCTGCTAAAATCATCAGACTTGGTCGGATTATTTATTTTGTACAATCTTACTGTATATGAGGAAATTAACTTAAATGATATAGGGTTATTGTAGGAATGATGGTCTAATGATAGTAAATAATTTCACTGGAAGTAAGGCAGACAAGCCAAGAAAACTAATTCATAGGGTGTTTAAATCTTTACACCTCAGGGTTAAAATTAATTCTAATATCAAACAAGTAGATTTCTTAGATATAACTTTAAACCTAGCCTGTAATAATTTTCAACCTTGAAAAACAATGCTAACCCCATTTATATAAATCCTAATTCCAATCACCCAACGTCGGTTATTAAACATATCCCATCATCCATGGAGCACCGTATTAACCAGCACTCCTCTAGCAAAGAATTATTCGATAAATATAAAATTGTTTACAACAAAATCCTGAGCAACAGTGGCTACAGTTATTCCAAAATTAAACATGTGGGAAATTATAGTTATTCAAGTAAGAAGAATAGAGGGAGGAAGATAATTTGGTATACATCTCCCTTCGATAAATTAGTTTGTACCAAATTGGGACACAAATTTCTAAATTTGATTGATAAGCATTTTCCTAAGAGTAAGCCAAATTTTCAACTGTAATACCCTCAAAATCAGTTACAGTTGTACTAAAAATTTAAAGAAAATTATTAAATTGCACAACAATAGAATACTAAAACTATATAACGATAATAAATGCAACCTGAACACAAATTCTAGTCTACCCCAGACAACCAAACTATGATGTAATTGTACAATTCCAGACCTATGCCTATTATCAAACAAGTGCCTAACGAAATCCATTGTATATATGTGCTCCATCTCATCAACTGAAAACCCCAATAATATAAAACTGTATGTTGGCTCCAGTAGGAATGATTTTAAGAAGAGATATTATAACCACATATCCTCTTTTACAAATGCAAGCAAACGCAACATGACTTCGCTTTCTAGATATTTCTGGAAACTGAAACACCTAAAGTTAAGTGGAAAATCCTTAAACAGACCAGAACCTGCAGATCTCTGAAAGAACCTTGTTTCTTATATCTGCAAGAAAAATATGTATTATTAGGATTTTCAATAATAGTCAATTGTTAAACCAAAGATCCAAGACTACCATATTTTTTGTAGGATCTAACATTACAATCTTGCTAAACCTTCAAACTTACAACTAACCTCCTTCATATATTTTATATTGTCTTATAGACCTTTACCAATCTATTGCAAATTACAACTCTAAAATGTTTTATGCACATGTACAATACTAGCAATAACATTATAATTAGATTTATATCTATACTTATTTTACAAGGCATATAGTTTGAAAATAGGCTTAATTTTTATAGAAAATTTATATTAGCAGTCCACATCTTTGTCTTTTTACTTAATCTTAAATTCTGAACAAAAATTTATTGTAGTATTTTAAAAACAACATGTATTTTTATATACTTTTATTAATTTATATACTAAATTTATTCCAAAACAAGAGGCAGAAAGTCCAACCTAAACTTGGGGTCACTCAGCTTTGTTTCTGACCTAAAATAGTTGTCCCTTCATCTGTGGAATCTTTTTTGATTACTACTATGTCCTTACCCTACAACTATCTCTACATTTCTTCTTCCTCTTTTTCCTATCTCCCCTCTCACCTCTTACCCCTTTCTCTCCTTTTTGCTTGGAGTTTTAATGTAGGGGCTTAAATATATTATCATTGCATCGAATCAAAAACTTTAGTGAGCATTTCTGATATCAAAACTATTATCTTTTTCTGTAACTTCCTCTTCTTTCCATTCTTCTCCCTCTTTTTTTACCCCCCTCTGTTTCCACTTAGGTATATCTCCCCATAGGTTTTTAAGGAAGTGATATACCATAGATGGCTTGTTTTTCTATAGAATTGTCCATAACCATTTTTAGTTCCCACCAGTCAAGGTTCAAAAGGCATCGAAACAAGAATGCATCTATGTAGCGGGTAATTGTTTTGACCACATGTAAAAATCTATAATAAATAAACATATCTATGTCATCATTTCACCCTAATAAGGCAATAAAGTCACTAACACACAGTGAAAGAAATTGAGGAGAAAGGACAATAAAAGAACAATTGGTATTTCTGCATAAGTGAATATAACGAACCCAAACTGAATTGGAGCTCAACTCTCTGAATTGATAATTTTGAGCCATTATACATTATAACACCTGCACTTCTAAGTTTACAGCACCTGGTATTCTTGGGCAGTCATCCATCTAGGTACTGACCAGACTCATGTTGCTTAACTTTGGTGATTGAAGGAGAACTGATGTTTCAACATGATATGGCTTTAAACTCCTCAAAAACCACAACACAAAATTTTATTTAAAAATAGATCCAAAATGTGCAGACCAGAGAAACATAATTGATTAAGACAATATTTCAGAGACAGAACCTTGGCATTGGGTAATCGTTTGTGGGATGACTATTACTACAGAGGAGTGAGTTTGATCCAAACTAAGATATATATATATATATTACAATATCTTATATACCTGAATAAATTATATTATTATTTTACATATTTATACAGGCATTTTGACATTCTATAACCTTCATCAGCTTTTCAGTCATTAATTTTATTTTCTACTGTTTTGACTTTAACAGTACTTACAGCAGATATTCTTTGTTTGAATGTTGTTTCCCTATTTCCATATATATATATATATATATATGCATATATATATCTTCTATTTTGTGGTTTAACAGGCAATTTTGATAACAGTCTTTTTCTATCTTTCTTTCTGAGGACTGAAGGTTAGATTCTTGATCTGGATTGTGTCTTCCGCCTTGGGTTTGAATTCAGGATTCCTTCTTAAGATGACGATATCTGAGTTGCAAAGGCCTACTGCATTGGACACTTCTCACATTCTCGGCACTGGAACAACATGGTTTGCTTCTCGGCCTTGGGATTATTGTTTGGAGTTTGCAGTTGGTGGGACATTACTCATCAACATGCGTCTTTTCCTTTTTGGCACCTAATTTCCTGCTTGCTGATTGGCTGCTCTTGACCATGCTGCATGGTGCTTCTGCTGAATCTATTTTTATCACTCCCCTACGCGTTCAAGAACCTACAAGTTCTTGTATCCCATCCCAGATATTATTGTAGCGTGCAACAGTACAATAACATTATTTTCGTGCAAAACACCATTACATATGTAACACCACATTACTAATGTTATTCCCTTTCATATGTTGAGTTCTGCATTCGTTATCGCTCATCTTCTCCCAACTCTGGTTAGAGGCAAAATTTCATGCTATTCTTTTATCCGTTATTGTCACTTGTCCCATGTTCTTGTTTATTAAAAATATTATATTGTTAACATCTGTTGTTTCGTTCGTCTCTGGTCTACGGTCAGTCAAATGCATCATTTAGGGGACCTGGGAAATTTAAATTCAATTAAATCCTAATTGAATTAACATTATACTTTTTTATACTTTATCTATTCTACCGATGATACAATAATACAAGGGAAGAAACCCTAACCCTTATTCAAGAATCCTTTAACGGAATGCTAACTGAGAATAAAAGAAAATATCATGGTACAGGATATAATACATATATATATAAATATATATATATATATACATACATATACATATATACATACATATACATAGACATACATATACATATATATATATATAAATATATATGAAGAAATATAGTCTTAAAGTGTGCTATATTTATGGGATAAAGTGCTCAATATCAGAGATAGAGCGTGTGTAAATATAAAAGTGAACATAGAAGTCAGCACTTAGAGGCGACTGGCTGTTTCATGCTAGTGTAATCATCAGGCAACTAGTCTAGACTAGTTGCCTGATGATTGCACTAGCATGAAACATACAAATATATATATACTTATATATACATATATATACAAATATATATATACTTATATATACATATATATACAAATATAAAATGAAATGAAGAGGTTATAATGGTTCCAACGAGAGAAAAGTGTGTATATTAAAAAGAAGAGAGGTACCGCAAACTTTTTTGGTTGTAATGTGGGTTTTTTTACAAAAATTCCAAGGAAATTCCACAAAAAAATTAACTCACAAGACACAGAGAAACAAAAACAAATAAAAAACACACTAAGCCTAACAAAAATGCAGGCCCAAATTGAAATACAAGAAGACAAAACAATACACTTTACAAAGAAATATACCGAGATTGATAATGAATTATTTACAAAAATCAAGGAATTATGTCCTAAAGAAACTCACCGATTCCTGTCAGAATTATGGGAATCGAAATGTAAAAAAGAGGAGGAAAAATCTCTGAATATCCTGGAAAGGAAGATAACCTGGTTAAAAGCATTACCAGAAAAAGAAAAATTTGGAAAATGAGACAAAACCAAAAAAAACAATCCAAACTCACCAAAAAACACAATACTCAACGCAAAACAACCATCAGCAAATACAGAGAAAACCACCCAACAGAGTCAAAAACCCAAATACCTATTACCACACACAAACAGACGTGCAAGGTAAGCATTATAACCTATTCTACCATACGCAAACACATCCCAAAACAAACTCACATAATACATATCTTAACCCATTCTACTATATGCAAACATATCCACAAGGTAGGAAGCATAATACATACTACCACCGCACACAAACACGCCCACATAACTAATACAATTATGAACATACGGCAAACAGCGCAAAAACAAACCTGCACAGACCACCGCACTGTAACACAAACAGACAAAGATCAGAATACACACACACTCACAAACCCAACACTTACAAATACCACCTAGCACAACAAACCAAACCTGGCAACCATTACCTGTATCCAGAAGTACAACCAAAATTCCCCAAAAAGTTCTACGCACAACCCACATACAATCCATACAAATACAACAAATCTAAAAACGTATGGAACATGCCCCCTAACAAAAACAAACACACCTATATAGAACCACCGAGAAACAACAACCCCAATTTCCCCCCCAAAAATTCTCACTGGCAAGAAAACTCAAAATGTACAGGGAGAGAATATCTTTTAGAAAACCCAAGATATATTAAAAGAAACAATCATTATTTTTTAGAAGCCTCAGTCCGAACAAAAAAACCAGTTTAGATGACACAAAACCCAAAGTAATAAACCTATCCACATACACATTTACAAATGACAAAATCAACCTACTAAAATTGGGCCTAAAATTCTGCCCTGCTCCAAAAAGCAATATAGCAGACCTAAAAAAAGACCTTAAGGAATTTGAACGCAAACTAAGACTAATAGAAATGTTTAATGATAACAAAAATATTACAGATAAGTCACTAGTAAAAAACAAATCTAATTTATTCCCAAACAAAAATAGCAATACCAGTGAGCTAAATATGTTTTTCGAAAAACTCTGGAACCTCAACCTAGAGGAAAAATCCAAACCATTCGACAACCTCACATACAGACAAAGACTAGCCTTAGAGAACATCCGAAAAAATAATAACATAATTATAAAAGAAGCAGACAAAGGCAGTGCCATAGTCATCATGGACAGAACATACTATAAAACAAAAATTCTAGAAACACTAGAGGATAGGAATAACTACAAATTAATTGACACTAACATAGACAAAAACATTATATCAAAAATTACAAAACTCTGCACAACACATAATAAAATATTAACAAAAAAAGAGAAGGATTTCCTAATAAACTTTATACCTAAAACAAGCAATTTCTACGGACTACCTAAAATTCACAAATCACGTGAAATAAAAGCAGCTATAGAGACACAAAAATCTGAATACATTAGCATCCCAAACCCCAGTGACCTTACATTCAGACCAATAGTAGCAGGACCAGCCTGTCCAACTAGTAAACTAAGTAACCTGATAGACATAATATTGCAACCATATACGAAACAAATTAAAAGTCATATCAGAGACGATATACATTTCCTTAGCTGCATACCACAAGAGGTGGATCCGGGAACTCTTATGGCAACTTTTGATATTAGTAGCCTATACAGCAACATACCCCATGAACTAGGAAAGAAAGCAATCTCATTCTGGATTGAAAAACATCCAGAAACACTACATCTGAGATTCACTAAAGAGTTCATTATCAATAGTATAGACCTAATTTTAAACAATAACACCTTTGAATTTGACAATAAAAATTATATCCAAACCCTGGGTACAGCAATGGGAACAAAAATGGCCCCAACATATGCCACCCTAAACATTAGCTTACCTAGAAGAAAACCTCTATGAACAGATAGAACAAATATATGGGGCAAATATAAAAGCCCAGTTCACTAAATCTTGGAAAAGATACTTAGATGATTGCTTCATCTTTTGGAAATCCTCATGGGGCGACATTAACCAATTTCACACTCTACTTCAAAACTTACACCCAAAAATCAAATTCACGCAAGAATATAATTTTAACGAATTACCATTTTTAGATATACTCATTAGAAATAAAAACAACCATATAATCACAGATATCTACCACAAACCCACAGACACCCAACAATACCTTCATTTCAAGAGCCATCACCCCAAAAGCTGCCTAAAATCCATCCCCTATTCCCTAGTACGTAGAGTTTGTACTATAGTGACTGATAAACACCTCCAAAAAACCCGCTTAGAAGAACTACATAAAACTCTAAAAAAACGAGGCTACCCCACAACACTAATAAACAAAGGTTTTGAACTCGCAAAAAAAATCCCTCTAGACCAACTTAGAAATAAAAAGAAACGTAATGTCGAGCCAACTCTAGCATATGTCTCAACATACAACAAAAACAATCCAGAAATATTCACAAAAATTACCAAAAATCTAGACCGACTTAGCAAGAATAATAAACTGAATAATATAATAAAAACAACCAAAATAATTAAAAGCAAACGCCAATCTAAAAACCTAAAACACATATTAACCTCATCTAAATTTACCCAACACACAATACAGGGAGTCACAAAATGCAACAAAAAAAGGTGTGGGGTTTGTGACATCATTATAGAAGGAAACTCGTA